>JAACYP010030744.1:0-125227 GCA_011076525.1 Nettapus auritus
CACAGAATCACAGTCACACAGTCACAGAATCACACAGAATCATAGTCACAGAATCACAGAATCACACAGAATCACACAGTATCACAGTCACACAGTCACAGAATAGCCGAGGTTGACAGGGATCTTTGCATTTTATCCAGTCCAACCCCCTCACCAAGCAGGGTCACCTGGAGCACGTTGTACAGGATGGCATCCAGGTGGGTTTTGGGTATCTCCGGAGAAGGAGGCTCCACAACCTGTCTGGGCAGCCTGTCCCAGTGCTCTGTCACCTCACAGTAAAGAAATGCCCCCTTGCATTCAGCCAGAACCTACTGTGCTTCAGTTTGTGCCCATTCCCTCTCGTCCTGTCACTGGGCACAGCTGAAGAGGCCAGCTCCATCCTCTCGACATCACCCCCTCAGATATTCATACATATTGATGAGGTCTCCCCTCAGTCTTCTCTTTTCCAGGCTATAAACACGCCCAGCTCTCTCAGCCTGGTGCTCCCATCCCCTCAGCATCTTTGTAGCCCTCCTCTGGACTCGCTCCAGTAGTTCCGTGTCCCTTTTATACCGGGAAGCTCAGAACCGGACACAATACTCCAGTTGTGGCCTCACCAAGGCTGAGTAGAGGGGCAGGATCACCTCCCTTGACCTGTTGGCAACATTATTCCAAATGCACCTCAGGATACCATTGGCCTTCTTGGCCACAGGCTCAGGCTCAGGTACTAGCACTCATGCCTGGACACGGTGCTCTCACCTGGACCTGGCCAGGTTGGCTCAATGGGCAGAGGCCAACGGGATGAAGTTCAACATATCTAAGTGACGGGTCCTGCACTTTGGCCACAACAACCCCTTGTAGCACTAAAGGCTTGGGGCAGAGTGGCTGGAAAGCCGTGCAGAGGAAAAGGATCTGGGGGTACTGACTGATGCCTACCTGAACGTGAGCCAGCAGTGTGCCCAGGTGGCCAAGAAGGCATCCTGGCTTGTATCGGGAATAGTGTGGCCAGCAATAGCAGGGAGGTGATCATCCCCCTGTACTCTGCTCTGGTGAGGCTACACCTCAAGTACTATGTCCAGCTCTGGGCCCCTCAGTACCAGGACGTCAAGGCCCTGGAACGTGTCCAGAGAAGGGCTACGAAGCTGGTGAAGGGCCTGGAGCACAAGTCCTGTGAGGAGCAGCTGAGGGAACTGGGGGTGTTTGGTCTGGAGAAGAGGAGGCTCAGGGGAGACCTCATTGCTCTCTGCAACTGCCTGAAAGGAAGGTGTGGGGAGCTGGGGGTCGGCCTCTTCTCACAGGTAACTAGGGATAGGACTAGAGGGAATGGCCTCAAGTTGCACCAGGGGAGGTTCAGGTTGGAAATGAGGAGACATTTCTTCTCAGAAAGAGCAGTCAGGCACTGGGACGGGTTGCCCAGGGAGGTGGTGGCGTCACCGTCCCTGGGGGTGTTCAAGGAAAGGTTGGACGTGGTGCTTAGGGACATGGTTTAGTGGATGACATTGGTGGTAGGGGGATGGTTGGACCAGATGATCTCAGAGGGCTTTTCCAACCTCAGTGATTCTGTGATTCTTTCCCCACACACTATCACAGGCAGTCACAGACTGACACAGACTGCAAGCAGATCCAAGCCTGAAGTACCCCTGCTGCCTGCTTGGTTACCATTAACCTTGGCTTCCTAATGCAGGTTGCTACTCAGCGGGACAAGTGCTTGTGACTGCTCAAGGCAAGTGTGGAAACAGGAGCAGAAATAAACATTTCATGACAGGGAACAAGCAACAGAGTTCTGTGTAGCAGTGCACCCTGGGTTACTTAGCTGAGCACACCCTAGTACGGGGTCTACAAAGTCCCAGGACTGAAGGCTTGGAGACCCAACACCAGCTGCAGCCCATCCTGTTCACGCAGGATAGCACACAAAGGGATTAGTACAATCAAGGAAGCCACTTCAATTAAAACAGCAGCAGCAGATGCCATTCTTCTCTTAGGAACTAGGGTTTTGTGAGTTATTTATAATATTATAAATGTCAAAATCAGTGCATGCACAAGCATTTTCTTAACTGTCAGTGATTACTGATGGGGTTAGAACTATTTGTGTTTAACACCACACATTTTAGTGAATTAACTGATAAACGAGTAGAACCAAGTGAAAGCAAGTCAGCCCCTGACCCCCTGTACAGTTTAATTGAAGAAGCTGTTACCCTGCCTGCTGGGCAATAACCTTCAAGCCATGGTGACAGAGGTGAACGGTGACCAACAAAAGCAAAAAGAAGCTCACTGCTCTGTTATCATTCAGTCGGTGAACGACAAACCCATTTCTAAGGCTTTGGTGTCACCACTGTCCAGGATCTCCCGTCCACACAGCTGCAGGGGCACAATGCCTCGGGCAGTGGATGTGCCCCATGCTGCTGCCACAGAGATCCCTGCAGCTGAGGGGATGGCAAGAAGCTCACCAGCCCCAGAGACAAGGCCTCCCTGTTCGTAGCACTGGCAGGGTGCAGCCCAGGAACACAGTCACAGCCTGCTGAAGTGACCTCATCCTTCAAATCACAGTCACCAGGTTTCTTGAGAGTCCTTCTCTGTCACACCCTACGTTGGTTTATAAATAAACTATTGAAAAGACACTAACACAAAGCCATTTTTGCCTTGCCTGCTGCTACGTAAACCAGGCGGTGCAGGTCTTTGGCTGGTACTGTCTGTTTGCTTTTGATATCAGTAATTAGACACGCCTCATGGTAGGGCAGGATAATTTTATTATCTTTTTGTGGATGGTTCTGAAGTAAATTCTCCTGGTAGTAGCACCAGCACACAAATAACCATTTTAATAAGACACGGGTATGAGGATCCACAAGCTAAAAATGCAGCTGCCCAGAATGACAGCAATGTATGCAGTAAAAAGACTTGCTTCATAGCTTGGAGGCTTCCATTATATTCCTATCAGCTGTCTCAGGCTTTTCGTTGATAGCACTGGCAGAAGGGAAGCAGGACCAAGGCAATTAGAAAGAAACTATTGACATACAGGAGAGCTACAGATAGACAGAATAACCGATCAGAGCTATGATTAGAAGCCAACAGTGGGCATATTTAACACGATCTGAATTTACTACCAGAGAGGAGACCACACAACAAAATTTTTCTGTGTTTATTAATGTTTGAGAATGTGCAGATTCAAATTCAGTAAGTAAAAACCACAGATGAAACACTCCGAACTCCTGCACCGTTGACTGAGGTCACTGGACCCTGAAGTCACGTTGGTGTAAATCTTGTTTGTACAATGCAGTGAGCATTGGAGAGTAAGAAATCATTTTTCTTGGCCTGATCTTTTTTTCCAAACCTTAGGATATCATCCGCTCCCTCCCAGTTCAGGCAGTCCCAGCTCAAGGTGCAGATCTATCCTGGGAATACAGGCACTATGTGTAGGCTTCGACAGTCCTTTGCAACTTCCCCTGACCTACATTAATTCTCGCAGGTAATCAACCTTGGTTCAGAGATTGCTAGCCCTGGTTTAAGACTGAGCAGACCTTTGCTGCTATGTACAATGAATATTCTTTTTTTTTTTTTTTCTGTTTTGCTTAGTACACGACTACTTATTTAAATGCATGAATTTCTGGCAGTAATAATCTCTCTTTCGGAGGACAAGCAAAAGAGGGATTGAACACGTTAGACCTGTGTGCATCATCCATTAGCTACTTCTCCTCCACATTCTGTAATCAATCTACACATACCTTTGTCTCTACCTTCTGAGATATCTTTAGATCATTTTCTTTATGCCTTTAATATCTCTTACTCTGTCCACTTGCTTAAATGGGTTCCTGTGTTCTAGTTCTCTGCACCTACATGCAGTCTCAGTTATCATTTATTGCCTTTTGGAGTTTCATTTTCTTAAAAAGTACCTGTTGCAGCCTTACTGCTACATATTTTTTTCTTACTGCACTGCCTATCTCTTCCTCCTATAGAGAAAATTTGCTCTAAGGCTTTAATATTCTCTTTTTCAGTTATTCTCAGTAGCCTTCATTCTTGAGGTTACCTTCTCAAAAGACATTGCCTTTCAGTACACTGATTTTTCAAAAACAAACAAACAAAAAACTTTTTTTTTTCCCCTTATTCCAGGTCTTTTGTGCGCTTTCCTTGCAATAAGTTAACTCCGTGTTTCATTACCACTTTCAAACTGGCATCCCCTTGTATTTTCGACAAGTTCCTCCTTATTTAAAATCAGAAGTAGCAGCGCAGCTTCCTCAAGCGATTTCCTCTGTTTCCTGAGATAGAAGTTGATTTTGATGTGCTCAACAAGTGTGATAGACTGGTGGCAGCCCGCTGATTTGCTTTTCCCACTCACAGATGGCTCTGGCACATCTATGTAGTAAAAAATAGTGCTTGAAAGAGCCAGCTGAGCTGAATCAGTGCAGCTCTTCTCTGGACTGAGCACTTCCACTCCGAAGTTGCAGTGAGATCTCTTTTTTCCTCCAATTCATTTATTTGGACAACTCTTCAAATACTCTTATGAATTCCTGTGGTTGTCTTTACGTTCTTGAAATTATCTGTCCCATTCGCCAGGGTTCAGCAGAGCTGAAAGGAATGCCAGGCACCACTACCACTCAGAGCCATTTCGTAGCTCATACCAGGGCTGCAGTCAAGGTTGGAGAAGGTATTAATTCTGTTGACTCCTGTGTTATCCACCAGCAGTGTTTCTCAGTTGCTCAGAAATCCAGGTGCCTGTCACTCCAGTGGAAAAATCGTCCTCTTCTCACCGACAAATGAGACGCCATCCCACTGCCCGGCCACGTGGGCAGGCTGACACCACAAACAGCCTCTGCAAAAAGCACAAGGCATCTTCGCTGCAAAGCTCAGCTTCACTTAGTCCTCATCTGTTACCACCTTGGTCCTTCGTTATTTCACTTCCTTCACTAGATTACAGACTTTAATGGCCTCTTCCATTTAGCCTCACTTAAGGCCCCTCAGCTTTAACCACTCTCTGGTTACAATCTCCAGCACTACCAGTCAACATTTGCGTGCTGCAGTGTATGGCGCTTCTAACATGGGATGTTTCATCTCTTTCATCTTTTCCCCTGTTTCATTTCACTGTGCTCTGCCTTTCAGAGAATGGCTGTTCATAAACACCGTTTTGATAAGCCCTGAGAGCCCTCTCATGCCCTGCATCCAGCCTGCTTGGTCTTCCCATGGCGTAATACTCCTCCCTTGGATTTCCATCCTGCTGGCAAAAGAATGAGGAAACAGGCAGAGGCAGACTCCACTCACCAGGTACCAAGAGGTGCCCCTGTTTTATTGCCTGGGCTATGTCACCCACAGGAATATGATGTCCAGGTCTCCGGCAGGGAGGCAGTCCTGTTATTTACAAGGCTCAAAAGCACCACTCAATCCTTTAACTTTTGATAATTCTGCAAACTTTTAAATTCACTGGACATAAACTGAAGTCAATAGCATAGATCTCTGGGAGCAACGCATAGTTTTCCTACTGAAGCCCTATTTGCATGTTCAAATAGACCCTGTGCAGGCATAGCATGATGTAGTATGACTCAATCTATTGTTTGTTTTAAATCCTTAATGAGTTGCTCTCTATTTTACCTGCCGGGCTGCTATACTTCACTTCCAACCGATAGAAGCAGTAGGTTTGCCAGCTTTTGGAGCTTTTGAGTGTCTTCCAACCTAGCAGATTCCATCGAAACCCTGCAGTTGTTTTCTCACCAACTTCATTGATTCCTTTAATGTCAGTTCTGTCAGCTTTATTCCTGAAAGTATCATGGAAGAAATTGATAGTTCCCAGCTCAGCGAACATATTGAAGATGTCTTTGAGACAGTATGTCACCACAAAGCACTGAATAATAGAGAAAATTCTTCATACTCACATTTGATTTTTACATCTTATTTTAGAACACCATAATCAAAACTGATTTATTTTAAAGCGTTAGAATGTTAGTGAGGTCTGTGCAGGAAAGTTCTGTCTGACAAACTATTCAAAACACACAGCGGTGTTTTGAGAATAAACACACTGGTATTAAATAAGTGACAAGTATTCCCAAGGCTAGAATTATTATTGCATTCTGGTAACACAGTGATTTCCTTTTGCTTACTGTTTAGTTATCCAAGTGAACTGCTATAAACACAAGTGTACTTGTTTTCTTCTCTTAGTTTTCTCTGGCTGTCCTTGTGCCTTGGTCCAAGGCATTGTGGTGGATTAACCTTCCCATGGGCTGCAGTTCTTCAAGAACTCGGAGCCCACACGGCTCCGTCCCACGGGGTCCATCCCCCAGGAGCAAACTGCTCCAGCACGGGTCCCCCACGGGTGACAGCTCCCCCCAGACCCCCTGCTCCTGCGTGGGCTCCTCTCCACGGGCTGCAGCTCCGGCCCGGGGCCTGCTCCTGCGGGGGCTCTCCATGGGCCGCAGCCTCCTCCAGGCCACATCCACCTGCTCCACCGGGGGCTCCTCCATGGGCTGCAGCGTGGAGATGTGCTCCATGTGGGAGCCATGGGCTGCAGGGGGACAGCCTGCTCCACCAGGGGCCTCTCCACAGGCCGCACGGGAACTGCTGCTGCTGCGTGCCTGGAGCACCTCCTGCCCTCCTGCTGCACCGACTTTGGGGGCTGCAGGGCTGCTTCTCTCTGATTTTTCTCTCTCACACAGCTGCTCTGCAGTGTTTTTTTACACTTTCTTAAATACACGTCACAGAGATGCCACCAGCTTCACTGACTGGCTCAGCTCTGGCCATCATCTCAAAGCCAGCTAGAACTAGCTCTGTCCAATGCAGGGACAACCTCTGGTCTCCTTACAGAGGCCATCCCTGCAGCCCCCTCTCCCCACTACCAAAATCTTGCCACATACACCCCATACAAGCAGCAAGATGCTGTTTGAAATACTTTGTGGGAGCTGAGGGTCCTCAGTGACATATTAAACACCACTAAGTCCTGTAAGATCCAGTATAAACTCTTCAAAGCAGGCATCCTGCCTTCTAAAATATTTGGAACGCACGTGTTAGACACTACCGTAGTTATATGCTTTAAATCATTGTAATGAAAATTAGATAAAAGAGTATATATAGGCTTATATTACGAAATCCTGATTTTCCCTGGAAAAAAAAAAAAAAAACAGCCATCTCCATGACCCAACAGGATGTGCTGTTTAATCGCAGGGATGATAAAGCCTCCGTGTAATGATGGAATATACCCCACCTTGAAATGACTGAAATGGGAATATGTCAGAAGTTACTGATTAACCCTGGGCTGGGTAGGACCTAGCAGCTCTCCTAAGAGTTGACAGTTCCATCTGAATGCTTGTTTTATTGAAGAGCAGAAGAATTCAGTCTTCCACACCCAGACTAAGCAAAAATGGGCAGCTCGCATGTAAGTAGCTATTTAATTTGGATTTCCATGAATGCAACAATGTCATGCTTTTATTTTTGTCTGTTTTCACATGACATGAATACAGCTGCAAATGAAGTTTTAAACTCAAAGTCTCTTTGAAGTGTGGGTGGGAAATTTGTATGTACACAGCCAGTAACATCCAGTTCATTGGATTACAGGAATTATAAAACTAGTACTGTAGCACACAGGTTCTGCATGTTTTAACACTAATGGCATAGTTAGAAAGGGGAGCGCTTTAATTTTGAGAAAAAGAAATGATGCATAGGTTGTCACGGGACAACTAATTTTAGTTAGATGAGCAAATTTGTGTTGGAACAAAAATAATTCCCTAAAGATCTGTGAGATCTTCCTGTTCCAGAGGCCAACACTTGCAAAATTCAGCCAGGTTTCTCTCTGAATAGGAGATATAGGATTAATCTCAAAGTGCGGTGCTTGCAGATGGGTCTGGTCAAAATTCAGGTGTCAGAATTTGCTACATTGAATCCCCATGTAAGTTTTGACTGGGACAATTTTGGGCAACGTTTCAGTGCTTAATAATAAATGTCTGAGTGTGTGTAGAGATATCTGACCTCAAAACAGCCTGACTGTCACAAGTTTGGGTGGTAGCTGTGAATGATCAGTGCTTCTGAAAATGAGGCAGCTTTCACTGATGCAGCTGGGGGTTCTTACCTTCACGTTTAGAACTCACGGATCTATGACAATATTTATTCAGCTGTGTGTCTGTCTTCTTGATTGCCAGCTATCAGCAGTGTGTATCGATAGAAGACAGCCTGTTTGCTGATAGGGATTAGCATTATGATAGTTTCTCTAAGATAGGCATTGTTTTATTACGCCACTATTTTTTCAATTCGGTTTCAGCGAGGCCCTGAGAGATGCAGAGAATCTGCTGCTTTTGGACCAGCTCTTCGGGACTTTTTCTCTGCCAGACCAAGCAGGAGAGCCCATACCTTTTGTGCAAAGCTCCAGCTGCTAAGCCAAGGAGCTTGCTGCCTCTCTGTGAAAGGATAGATGGTCCCATCTCCTCACCACACATACCACAGGGCTGTCAGCAGGTATCTGCTGAGGGTCCTGACCCTGGAGAGCCTTGCACTCGATGCTGGCATTGAAAGCAGTGTAGAACAGATGTATTTTAGATTTGACTTAGCCACTTGAGGTCCATCTGTGCTGAGCCACCACGGCACTGCCTCTCAGGCAGGCTTCGCAGTTGTATATCTCTACACTCCATGCTGGACTAGGTCACCTGGATGGACATGCAGAACACTGAAGTTGTGGTGTGGGCTTCAGCGGGAAGAGGTGTGAGATCTCGCTGAAAGAGAATCCAATTATTCAGCCTATTTCTCACCCGGGAATTGCAGCTCCCTTATCATCATCATTCTGTGGTGTCCCCACAAAAGTTACAGGTAGTCTTGGACAAATGCCTGAACCTGCATCAGGGAACTGCTTCTGGAACAGCCTGAAAATGCTCAGTTCTTAACAGAGGTGTTCAGCTCTAGTTTGTTCTTTCTCCTAATCTCATGTTTTGCAACCACAGGTTCATGAGTGTCTCATGTATTGTGTTTTTTAAACCTCCAGAGCAAGTCTTACAACCTCCCAGAGGATGTACGGAAACCAACCGTAGGGACTTCCAGTTTGTCAGCAGACAAGCCAGTAAGCACTCTTTTTCTGAAGGATGAAAGGGGCACTGTGGTGTTACGGCACGTTGCAGTGGTTTATGGTGGCTTCGGGAGGCACTGCAGTGCACAAAGGCGACTTCTCTTTCGTAGATTGGCACCAGTAAACCTGCATAACACTGGGTTGTTTCAACCTGTTGGATACTGCATCATTCCAGAATTTTGTCTGCTTTGAAATTTCAGAAATGAAATTTCTTTAACTGTCCCAAATTTTACTGGGGGAAATAGAAAACGAATCATCCGTGTCAGCTGAGGTATTTTGTTCTGATTAGATGGATTTAGGTTTAAAACTTCCCAAAAAGTATTATTATTAAATGAAATTTTCACTGAACACTAAGCACTGTTCAAAGGAACAATGTTCATAGGAAAAAGAAAAGTGACATCACTTGGAAGTTAAAATGGGAATTTTCAGCTACATCAGAATTTATCATATTCAAAATGAAGCTTTCATCAAAATGAATATGTTCCTAAGCATGTTCATTTGGACAAAAGTAACAATTTTTACTGAAAAATATGCTTTCAACAAAAAAATTCCAGCCAGTCTAAGGAGTAGTTTTCTGTTTGACCCTGAGCTCTTGTTTAAGATCTGCACCTGATGCAACGTTAGAGCTCCAAACCTGCACATTTCCACCCACTTTTCGCTGTCTGAACTGAGTCCGGCCCCTCTTTCTACAACCAGCCAAAGTTCTTGACTGCTCATCCCCAGAGATTTAAAGTCTCCTATTATTTTCATCATTTATAGTCTTGCATCTTCAAGCTTACCTGCACTTCTGCTCTTCTTCAAAATCACCACAAGTAGAATCAGTGCACCTGAAAATCTGGGCAGGGGCTCTGCTGTAAGCAAGGTGCTTTGGGGACACTTTGGGAATAGCAGCAATGGTTTTCGTGATACGATGGCTTGAAAACTTTGATGGATTTTGTCTTTTGTGAAATTGTTTAACTGATTTTTAATCTCCTATCTCTGAAGAATCCAAGACCCTATATGCATTATTCCGTTGTTCTATGTGATGGTTGTGACTTGAATTGAGGATGGATGAGTGCTTTGTTGTTAATTTACCATTTTTTTGAGATTCTTTGGGAGTCCTTTGAGTTTCACCTTGTAAAGCAGCCCAAACCTTCTGCCAGGCAGGATTCTGTAACATAAGAAAAAAAGGAACAGGTTGCTGTGGGGCAGTTGGTTTGAGAACTGGCAGGTAAAAAAGTAAGTATAACCTTAAGAACACATCTGCCTGATGGATCCTCTCGAGGACAAGCTCACAAATATCACAAGGGCTTTTGTGTTGCTTACAAGGATAGAAATGTCTCATTAGTCCAAGTGTTACTGCAGCATGATTTGATCGTCTCATCACAAAGCTCAACAGTAGCTATTTGTTACTTCGCCTGGCAGACCAATATTCAGTGACAATAGATTCTTGTTCAGACCCTGGCCCTAAGCCCACGGCCAGCAGAAGACAAAAGCACCTTCTTGTTCAGCCACACAGCACTGGGGAAGAACCACGGCTGATTCTTTTCATTTCCACGGTCCCATTTACCCAAGACATTTGCTGTTCCTTTTAGGTCTGATGCTGTACTGTGAGTGCAGCTGATGTAGGTGTTAACAAGGATAAGCCCATGAAAAATTAATGATTCGTTTATGGAAAAACATTCAAACAAAACCAAAGTATCTGAGGTATCAAAGAGTGATTAGTTTTGTTCAAACATACAAAAAATTGATGGACTCTTAACAGTTTTCCAGGTATACACATTTTTAGTATGTTCTACCAAGGTCTGTCATTACTACCCAGAGAAATTACTCTGCCTGTCTTGTTAACTGTGACGACCGACTGAAGTAATGAACAAGCTGCTGCTGCCCCGGGTGATTCATCCGACCTGGGAGCATCCTGAGACTTCCTCCACCCTGTGAGGTCAAGGGAGTTAGACACAGAAACCTCCAAGTTTAGCCAGTACAGGTGGTTTGTCAGATACTGAACACACAATGCCTGCATAGTAACAGCCCGCGTGTGTACCTATAAATACATAGATGGTTTTCCATAATGCATCTTGCAGGGAAATGCTTTTTAAAAAGTGAAGCATTAGGGACCGAGGGAAGAGGCATTCAGTCTTGGGGCTTCCCTGATGGGATGCTGCCTCCCTCCAGTTCTTCTCCTTTTAAATAATTCAGATTTAGAAAGGACAGGTGAGTCAGTGTGACATTCCCAAAGACTGTGCCCATGTCTTTCAGCCCGGCATTGGTATATGTAAGTGTATATGTATGCCTTTCTGCTGGCATATGGAAGAATTAACTTCAGTTCTATCAATTTACCAGAACTCATCACAAGTCTCAGCTGAGGTAATGAGAAGAGTGCAAAGGTTTTAATGAGACATAAAAGCACTTGAGCTATCTCTGTATGAGTATGCAAGTCAGAGATTCGGGACCTCAGCTGAAAAAGTACCCTGATAACTAACTCTGATTTCAAAAGTAAGGATTGCTTTAAGGATTTCCACCAGACCCAAAAGGGTCTGGACACATTAAAACTGGACGATGCAAAATTCTGCCATGAGAGATACCCACCAAAACGTTTTTTTCCTCTTAATTATGGACTCATCTCTCATGGCGATGAGTATGAAGATATTAAGTCGTTAAAAATTAGCCAGAAGCCCTTTTGAGATTATATATTAAGAGCTGCGTAGAAACAGGTGAGACATTGTAGGAGAGAGCTTGTTTTAGCTGTGCAGTTTAAATAGCTGTCGGAGCAATTAACATCACTGATGCCACTTGTTTATGACAGGAAAAAGCAAGTGCAATTAATTCTAGTAGGACCTTGTTATCACTGTAGTTTAAGTCTCGGATGTACGAAATAAGGTGATTTGGAAGGAGTCACTGAGTCACTGTTGAGTAAGGAAGTCCAGTCTACAACTTGCCTGCGTTGTCCAGTATACACTTCATACAGAAACTGTTTTCTTGCTAATAACAGCGAAGTAGCAGCACAAAGCTGGCCTAGGCGTGTGCTGCTGTCAAACAGCGGATAAGCCGAAAGCAGCCGTAGGGATTTCGGAGAGCGGCAGCCTGCCTGGCAGATGGTGCGTGGCACGCAGGTAGGCTGGTGCGGTTCTCCGCGCAGCCAAGGAGAACAACAAGGTTGTGGTTGGCTGAGAAAATTGCTCAAACAAACAAAAATGCCAGGTATGTTTTGCAAAACAGCAGAGGAAGAAAGCTCGCGGTCAAAAGGACACGCGTAGTCCTTAAGGTAGAGCTTCCCTGTTGACGTACATCGAGTTGGTGCAAGCTTGTCCCTCCCAGTGCTTGATCTCCTCACGTTCCCCAAGAACCGATCCCTTTGGCCAGCACTACAGCACAGAAACTTCCAAAATGAGGAGCAAGAGCAGCAGTCCTTGAACAACAGGACCGAGCCATTCCTCTGATTACAGATGTTTATCAACCCCACCTTTTTATTACCACAGCACAAACCCTGGTGCTTGTTGATACTGCCCTACTGCTGACATGCCACAGCTGTTGGCTTCTGTTTGTTTTCAAACACTGCCTGCCATCTACCCCGAGCTCTGTGTTAAAACCTGTACAGTTCACAAAAATTCCTACCTGGATAATGGAGCCCAACTGTTTAATTTTAGTGAAGAAGAGCTTGCAGAAGAACATCTTGTGTTGACAAGAATAACGAGAGATGGGGAACCCACTGCCCAGTAATGACTAAATATCCTCACCCGTGAACAGCCTTTCCCAGTTAGATGAGGCGTGACCTTGACTTCTAGTAACTGATCTTTGTTTCTTTTGTTTCTCCTCTATATTGAGCAGTTCTGGTATGTGGAGGTTTGTCTTACGGCCTGTGCGCTGAAATGAACTGGGGTCTCTGCCCCTTCTGACTGATGGCCTGGAGCTCTCTGACCAACTCACCCTTTTGTCCTCCAGGAATATCTGCCAGGCTTTTCCTCCTCCCTCTGCTGATGTTCACTCCAGTCCAAGCTGCATTTTTGGCCGACAAAAGCAGGAAAATATATTTGCTAGTAGGAGTGGATGGGCTTAAAATAAGGCAACATTAATACAGAAGAGGAATATACCTCGTATAGTGGTGGGAGGCTGTGGCTGTTCCTGTTATGCTCTGATCCAAAAACTGAGGCAGTCCCAAGGGACTCAGGTAGCATGACAGTGAGGTGAAAAACTGTTTGTGAGTGCAAATGTCTGTTCTAGTAAAGCAGACCATTGACAAAACACAAACACAGCAGTGTGTTTTCAGTCCGTCTTTCGAAGTTAATCGGGACCAAAACGCAGCAGCCTTCTCCCACGTTTGTTCTCGTGTGTTCTTCTTAACACAAGGAAGTGCTTGGAAATGAGCGATGAGAACTGGGCCGTTTGTCGCTAGGACTGTCCCCTCAGATAAGAGCTGGTTCTGTTCACAGGTGGTTATCCTGGTAATGCGTGATGTCCTGGAGGGCTAAAACCACAAGTTCTAAGACAAAGTATCTTTTTTTTCTCTCTCTCCAGTATGTCAATCTAGTTAACCTCGGATTCCAGTTGCGTTACAGCTCATTAAAGGCTTCTGCAAGGATAAATAATTAATCTTAAGTATGTATGCGTTGATAAAAAATTAATCACGTAGGTGGTGATTTGCCAAAAGCTGTCTTCCGTGCTCGTAAAATATTAGGTATAATTTAACTGATGAGATAAACACCCCAGCCCTGTCATCGTGCTAACAAGGTGACTAGATGGTTTGGGGCACTCCTTGGTAGAGAGGGAAAATGCATTTTCCTCGCCACACAAAAGAGAGAAGCAGAAATTCATGGAGCAGGGGATCAGAAAGGACCTTGAGATGTCAGCGGGCTTACCCACCGCCTACAGCAAGAGCAGCTCTCCCCAAAGCAGTCCTGACAGCTCTCCCAGTGCTGAGCTGGAGGGGGATTGGAGATGTTGGCTGGAGGTGAGGCTCCCTGAAGGTCTTGGAGCTGGTGGGTCGGTGACGGTGCATGGGGAGAGCGGAGAAATCTCAGCAGGTTCCAGTTCATTATTTGTGATGGGTTTCCAATGGGTTTGTCTGTTTTTCTGGTATTCCTGTGCCTACATTTGGATGTTACAGACAGTTTGGTTCTGGCTTCCTCAAGAAGCAGGGTGCAGGACACCGCGGTGCCTGAACGTGGGATCCTGGCCCTGGGGGTCAGGCTGGTGGGCAGCTCAGCCCCACGCAGCCACTCGCTCACCCCCAGCGGGACTGGGGAGAGAATTGGAGGGGTGAAAGTGAGAAAATGCTTGGGACCAGATAAAACCGGTTTAATAAGTAAAGAACACTGCTGTGAAATTAAGAGACAAGAGAAACCATATTAGAAACTCCATAAGTAAAAGACTGATGCATGTCCTGTTTCAGGACAGGCACTGAAACCAGACCAAAGGCAGGAGACGTGAATCTGGGGGAAAGCAGGCTGTTGGGAGGCAAGCTCAGACTGTTGCACATGGAACTGGTTTCCTTCTTTCTTATTCAAACCTTGGTTTCCTCCAACACATTTCTGTGATCATAACTAAATGGTACAATAACTGGGGCTTGATTCTGTGCCCATCTCCAATAACTGCTGCAGATGCCCTCAGACTCAAGAGATATCCGCACCAGGTTGGAAGATGCAGGTCACACAAGACACCATGCACTTCCCACTGGCAGCAGGCAGCTGACCCAGGGGCATCTCTAATGGCATCAGACGGCTGAAGACTGCCCTAAATTTCATTCCAGACAACGCTCAGTGCTGTGAAGAGCATGGCTGGGTCAGCCTGCCCTTGCTGCGGGCTGCCATTTTACACTTTTATTTCTATTTCCCGAAGAAAAATGAATCGCAGCAACCAAAGATAAGCTTGAAATAAGACATCCACCGAATAAATCATAGAAATGGACCTGGCAAAAATGAAGACCCATCATCCCTGGGTCAGCCTGGCCCATATCAGGGCTCTGCCCACAGCTGTTAAATCTGCACCTTGGCCGTGTTCCTGCTGGCTCTTCCTGCGATTCACCCGCAGGGTCTGTGTCTGCATTTATCCGTGCACACCACCGGCATTGATCCGTGTTGGAGCTTGGTTTGATATTACCCCTCCCAAACCTCCATTCTGGAGCATGGTCGTGCAGCTGCTTTGGAGGATGTGGGTGGAGAAATACCTGTGGTTGCTGAGCTGTATTATCAGCTATTTTCAGGTGGAGTACTTTGTCTCTGTTTTGCAATACAGGAAGCTACCTGGCATGCTCAGCGCGGTGTTTCTGCTGCTTTTGTCTTCTGACAGGCTAGCAGCATATATAAGGAAGCTGTTAGCTTTTGTCTTCTGACATCTTCACAATGTATTGCTGCATCTCTCCAATTCTAACAGCTGATGCCTCGAATCCACCAGATCTTATTTTTCCCATGTCTTTCTTGCTTTTGCTGACCTTTTTGCGAACCTGTTTATCTGTGCACCACGAGAGCTCCTCCACATGCTGACAAATCACAGAAAAGTCTCCAAACGCTTCTCTAAACATTGTCAACCCTCTTCAGCTATAAACTCATCTTCCACCTCCTTAAAGTGTAAGTTACGGTAGGAAAAACTACTCGGTGTGCTTCACAAGTTGAAAGTGTTAGTTTTAGATGAGCGATAATCTGTCCAGTTTAATGCAAATAAATCTCTGCCAACTTTATCCAAAGCCGCAAGGGAAAAAGGCTGTTGTCTTAAGATGTGTATGGGTGAGGTAAAAACTGTTAAAGCTAAGGAATACTGATTAAAAAAAATAAAAATAAAGAAGTCAGTGGGCCATGTCTGTGGGCAAGATCAAGGCTGGAACCGTCAGACAGTGGATTTTAAGCAGAGCTTTCCGGGTGACTCAGGAGTTGGCCTTGACAGTTACCTACCCAGCGTATCAGATTTTTTATCTACACAGCTTTGATGCTGGTGTTACTCACGGCACTACATGAACGGCATCCCCCAGACTCATCAGTTAATGTTTTACAGGGATTTATTTGAAGATGGAGGCTTCAGCACAGCTGACTCTATAGATTCCTGTGCTGCTTTAAAACAAGCGTATCCTGACCATCGTTGAGAAGCCAGCCTTCCTTCTCCTCCCTTGAGAAGAACTATTTTTCTTTATGTCTTTATGAATCCTCATAAATCCACGGTGTTAATTCAGTAGCTGCTGCTACCACTCTCCTAGCTGGAGCACCAGTGCTACATGCAGACCCAATGGCTATGATGACAAGTGGCATGGAGGGGTTAGGGACCCACTAAAACCTGAGTCTAGCCCAACAGCCATTGAGGCATAAGGTAGAAAACCATGCTCCCAAGGTGCTGGGATGGCATTAACAGGACCAGGTATCCCTCTGATGGGGCTGGGGCAGTGGGAGCCGCGGTGGCAGCAGCACTGGTGGGACAGGAGCGATGCCCGCAGCCCAGTGCTGCTGGTGGGTGAGGCACAGCAAAGCCCAGACCAACTTGGTAACACATTGAAAACCCTTTGGGCCTCCGTGTAGGTGTTTCGGTCCTTGAGGAATGGCTGGAAAGTTGGAGCGAATGCCAGACACAGCCGTTGTCCTCTCGCTTGTCACCAGCACATCTTCTGTCCTGGGTCTGGAGGAAGCAAATCTGGAGCAACAGGTTGAGACTCCTGACTGGAGTGGATCTGGGGGCTATAACTTCGAGAAGCACAGCAAAGTGGTCAAACCTAGCAATTTTCTGTGTTTTGTGCTCCAAAATTGTCCTCTTTTTGCTGTTTTCCAGCTATTTCCCTGGCCCTTGCCCTCACAAAGAAATTCTTTGCAAGCAACTGGAGAATAACTTCAGTATTGGCTGCCTGGCAGGCGGCAGGATCCGCTGTACGGGTGGCATGAACATCACCTTAAAAGCACCCTAATGCTACAAAGCCAGAATAATGATAGCTTAACGTCACTGATTTAATGCATTCAGCTATCGTACCCCTTTCCTGCAAAGGGCTGCTTTCCCTGCAGTGCAGTAGAACAGGGACGTTATCTCTCCAGCTTCCAGTGCCTGTTTGGATTGCTCCAATGTGCACCACACAGATGGAAGAAATAATTAATGCGGTACCACACACGGTGGTAACTGACAATCCCAACAAGCATATATCAAGGTATGGCCTGAAGAGCTGAAAACACTTGGCATGATAAACCTGGTGTTAGGGACAGGGGAAAGCTCTCTGTGGGGCAGGCTCAACTGAGTGGGCAGCAGAGTGTCCCCCCGGGACTGCACGTGATGCTCATTGAGGTGAAGAGCACCAAAACAGTGGAGAGGCCCAGTGTGCATGTGGCCTTTGCCTCCCAGGGCTGTATATCCAGCATGGATTCCTGTTGGGATGTAGGATGCTGTTGTCCTCGTCCCCCAGGCTCATCCCCGAGGCTGGTTAGCCACTGTTGTTTGTTCTGGGGTTGCAGAGAACAAAGGTGAATTTTATTCTGGTGAACCTGCCTGTTACCAAGGGGAGAAGGAAAATGAGGGTGTAACATACCCATCAGAAAAGGAGAAAGAAACTAGAGCTGAATTTCCAAGCACATTGTGCAGAACAATCTCTCTTGTACATGATTCCATCAAAGAAGCACAACACCCTGTCACAGTAGAAAAATAGGAAAGCGTTCAAGTGATTCACTTTGGACAGACAGGGATCCCTACGTCTGTTTTCTAACTTTGTGGTTTTTACCTTTAATTTTTTGGAAAAGTTATTGAGAAATTGAAAATCTGTTAAATAAAATCTCTCCCTAGCAAAATACGATTTACATGCCTCTATTTCCACCTTGTTCAAAAGGTTTAGGCAAGTGTGTGTGTGCACAGAGCATGCAGCAGGATAGAGGTTCATTGTGACAATGAAGTGGCAATGAAGGTATTACGAAGGTGCTACAAGGCTGAGGGAACTTTTTGCATTGTTGTTGTTGTACCTCACTAATTGCTGTGGTAAAAATAGCTTTCAATTAAGGTAATCTGAGCGAGATGGCTGCGGTACAGCAGCTGCCATTAGCAGTAAATTGCACCCTAGCCATTAACTGCTAGAAAAGCCAAGGTGCTTAAATGGTCTTTAGTCTATTACACAGGTAAAGAAGCACAGGGACTGGGGGGTTATCCTTGAGGTAAGACCCTTTGTCTTTAGGCCGGGGACTCCTTCATCCAGAGCTGCAGCTCTTCCACCAGGGCCGATAGGGCACAGTGCGAAACTTTCCAAGACCACCACCAAACAGGCTTCTGGTTCCACCTGTACGTGGCAGAGCATGGCCAAAGTCCGCATGGCTAAACTGTCTCCAGACCAGCAGGGCGATGCTGTCTGCGGTGTTTTTAAGAATCACCTCTGGTCTGTGCTCTCCCCTAGGACAAGGAGGCAGCTTAGCCATGGAGGTTCTTCTTCTCTTTGGTCAGATGGGTGGCATTTTTGGAAGGGCTGAGGAGCCTTGTGCCATATCCTTGTGCCATATCCGCAACTAGCCCTAACAGAGGGCACAGTGCCATGTCTTTGGGTGCTTACCCTTCATCAACAGCAGCGGAGAGTGGGTGGCTGGCAGCCCTGCAATCGAGCTGCCGGATCCCCCTGCTGCTATTTGAATGGAAATACCAAAGTGCTCGTAATGCACGCTTAAACCCCCAGGGCAGATGGTGTGCAAATAGTTCAGATTGATTTAGGAACCTAGGAGCTATTTTTCAGTGTTATTTTAGCTCCCAGGCATTTGAATGATCCAATTCGTGATAGGATGTGGAATTGAAGTGTCACTGACCTCCTGCTCGCAGATAACTCTGCCCTTGTCTGAGAAACAGTGGAGCGGAGGATGTGCCAGCACTGCAGCCCCTCTGATTCACAGCTTATCAGATTCGGAGGAATTAGCGTGGTTTTCTGTTTACATTGATATGTCAGGCTGTAAACTGCTGCTGTGGCTGTGGACTTTGAGTTATTATCCCTGATAGATCTGGCTCAAGGTAACCGTATGTACAATACTGACACCAAAAAAAATATAGTGCCATCTTTCTGCTGTTATATATCTCCGGTTATCTCATTTGCATGAGTGCATCGATGCAGGAAAGGCTTACAGGACCTGTTTGTATTCAGCTGATTGGGACAGGCAGCTCTCGGCCCTCACAAACGTCCTGCGGAGGAAGGGCACGGTTCTGCCAGCATCAGATAAGTCATTTATATTGGCCTGCTGTTAAAGTGGTGCAGGCAAATCATATTTGATCTGGCACAAAGTTGTCCAGCATACAGCTATTACATTCAAATTATTTGAACAAGCCTGAACTGGCCGAGCAAAGTTACACGGGATCGGCATCACGTGTCACGTGGGGACGGCTGGTTTTGCTCCAGTCCTCGGGGCCTCGTGATAGATACAGCGCTTCAGAAAAGCCCAATGTGGTATTTACAGTTGCGATGGCGTGACTAAAGATCAGGCGAGAACCTGGCCTGAATTTCTGCAAAATCAGTTTTTGTGTATCTGTTGTCTCTCTGTTTTCCTAGTCAACGGAAAAACGCCACCATCATGGTTTTGATGCAGACCGAGATGCCAAGAAAATACACAGCGCCTGCAAAGGAGCGGGTAAGAAAGCTCTTGGTTTCTATACAAAGGGCAATTCAAGATTATAAACAGCATATACATACACAAAAACAATTGTTTAAACCATTTTCAGTTAATCTTTATCCTTTCTGTCACTTACTGACTCAAAGCACATGCACACCCATGGAGTTTAATAGGATTAAGATAAATGGGAAAGGAAGACAGCTTGTTCCTCAAAGACTGGTAAGATCTGGTGTGTTATCTGCATGGCTGCAGAGGATTAGGTTAAACATTAGGATTAGGATAGGGCCATGAAGCTGTTAAGGCTGATATGACAGTCTTGGGGTCAAGGCAGTCAGGCCAGATTAAGGGCATGGGTATATGTCCTCTCTTCAGGGACCAGTCAAAAACACGACCACCTCCAGATGCTCTTCAGAGCCCACTGCAGCTCCATCAGCTGAAAGGAATATGGGATACTCCTCAACCTCTGCAGTGATTTAACCAGAAGTACTGGCTACCACCATCTTCAGTGGTAGTCTTAAAGTAAACTGGCTGACTTTAAGCACTGGTGTGAATAGGAATTCCCAGCGTTTGTGGGTCCTCAGATCCATGGAGGTGCCAACGTCCAGCAGAGGAAGAACAGCTGAGCAGCATGTGAGAGCATTAAGCTATTAATCCACACCAGGCGTTTGCATAGTAAACATGTATTTAAGCCTTTCTTCCTGGTATAGCACTGACATTCAGGATTAGCTAGTGAAGTGCCTGAATTTTAGGAACAATGTCCTATCAACATACTCAAGACAGTTCCCCTGAGGACTCTCCTCCTCAGAGTTTAGCCCCACATTGTCAGACAGAGGTGCTGTTCCTTCTAAAATAGGGCCATGACTTCTGTCTTGCTTCCAAGCAGGTAGAACTGGACCAGGTGCCCCAAACTTGTCCTGAATGCACCCAGTGATGATGTGCAGGGAGGAAAATGCATCAGCTGCTATTAAATGCCAATATAAATTATATTTTTATTGTTTGTACTGGTAGCTCCTCAGAAACTTTTACAGGCCCTAGCTCCCAAGAGCCTGCAACAAGGCATAACACAGCCCAAAGCCCAGTAGGTGGAAGCAACAGATGGAAGATCTTGGAGCAATATTCACCAGCGTGACATGCATACATCAGCAGAGCTGGCATACGGCTTGATGTGTTTCATCGGCCATCTGAGGCCTTTATACTCTCTGGACATTTTGGCAGTGCCCATTCCGTGCAGAATCAGAGGTCCCACCAGATACACATTTTCCATGTCAATACCTGCCTTGAAGAAATAATGCCCGAGGCAAGTCGTTGGCCCCGAGATAGAAGTGCACCAGGACACATGTTAATGCAACAGCTCCTCTATTGTGGCACTCCGGCATCCAAACAACATCACTTTGGTCCTGTCCCATTAGCCACAAACATTGACTGATGCCTTCCAGCAGCTTTGTTCAGTGCAAACATCTGTTTATATTGGCTTAGGGCAAGAAAAGCACAAGAACAAGGTCATTGCCTTTAGCAAGCTGCTTCCATCCTTGCATACGTTTCAGCTCGAAGCTGCCCCAGGAGTTTCTCCTGGCAGGGTGTTTTGTGGTCGGTTCCCCCACGGGCTCCCAGGAGATGCAGCTTCTGTTTTGTAGAGACATCATTCAGGCAGTGGGTTAATGAAGCTAATTTGAACATATCCTGACCTACCTCAACCACTTGTCCCCAGGCCACTGCCACCTCTCTAAAGCACCACAGGAAGGGGTAGAAACAGGAGTAGAAACAGAAGCAGGGACTGCTCAAACAGACACTGCCTGCAAAAACTCAGATATCAGCCCATGTGCAGACAGTGCCCTGGTTTTAGGGTATTGTCTGATCTGAAACAGAAGACACAGCTTCCCTATAACATATAGGCAGCAGCACAAGGCAATGAACTTGTATTTAATGTTTTGAACATTACAGCCAACTGCAGATATACATTTTGTCAAAAGAATCTCAATTGTTTTTACAAATCCTAGAGTTGGCACCAGGAGATGTACGCACATTGTTTTCTTTCTCTTTAGAGGCAAGAGCACTCAGTCCTGTTTTCTTTCCTCTGTGTTGGATTCCTGATTAAATGCAGCCTATGCACAACCTTCTTTTTCAGGAACCGATGAAAAAAAGATTATTGAAGTCTTGTCGAGTCGAACAGCAGAGCAGAGACAACAAATAAAACAGAAGTACAATGCTCTGTATGGCAAGGTATTTCAAAATTAATAGCCTCTTTGTTTCAGACAGCATGCCTGTGGGAAATGTAGCCTACATTGCTCTGCTTTTCAAATATCAGGGGTCCAGAAGATTTAAGGAGGTCACTAGTTAGTTTCTGATCCAGCATTTTCTTTTATCTCCCAAAATACTGATTATCTTAATAGCATTAGGCCTCAGAGTCTTTTTGAAATCAGCCTTAACCAGATCAGAGCAATTTAGTCAAAGTTGGGATGGCTAGAAAATAAGTCATTACCAAAATTAAAATATTTCAGCTTGTGTTCATCTTTAGTGCATTTCAAAAGAGGAAGCCTGAAACCAAGGCTTTCAGGCAAATAATGCAGCTAACTTCAGTTCCAAATCCCGCTCAGACCAGATGCATATTCAAAGGAACCACTTGGTCTTACATCATTATATTTTTGTTGAGTTGAGTAGATTTAGTATTGATTTATGCTCATGCTGAGATTGACTGCACACTGCAGAACAGAGAAATCTCATGGAGCGCTTGGTTTCTGGAGGAGGACGCATAGACTGCCTTGGTCATTTCGTATGTAAGAAAAATAAAACCTTCCAATGTATTATTTAGGTAAACAGATGAATCCTGCAGAGCTTATTATTAAATTGGTATTTTCTTAAGGTCTGCTTGTACTTTAGTCATTAATCAATGATAATAAGGCAGACAGTGCAGGACCAGAAAGCCTTTCATATGTAAAGCAGACAGCAAGCATGGGTGTGGGTGCATACTCCCCGCTGAGTTAGTTCTATAATGAGGATTAATAAAAATAAGCATCAGAAATTGGCAAATTCCAGAGGACATCCCAGTGAAACGAGCACATAACAATCCTTCAATCCTGGCTGGGCAGCCTGGATATCTGGGAGAGGAGCACAGAGCTGCAGGTACCGCTGCCCTCACCTGCTCCTGGGACTGGCTCCAGCACTGGTGTCAGCCTCTGGAGATTGTGTCTTCATCTGTGATTGTGTAAGAGCACTCCTAGGAACAAAAGATTTCAAGCTGGCCTTCTTTATTGTTGTTCTGAAGTTGTCAAATGCTTCCTGTACTGCAGGAAACGTCAGCCACAGATAGGGCTTAAAATAAATCATCGATAGACATTCTCGGCATGAGTGCTTGGCCAACACGTACACACTAGCCAGGTCTTCTCCAGGGTCATCTTATTTTTTGAGTTAAGTAGATCATATCAGAAAGAGGGTTTTTATTGTTTTCTGTGTTTTTTTGTTTGTTTGCTTGCTTGTTTGCTTTTTTGCTGGGAAAAATTCTGACTGCTTGAAAGCAAAGCACTTCACTGAAAATTTTTGTTTTTCCCAATAAGTCAATTCTAACCAAAAGTGGAAAAGAACTTGAAAAAGCTTGATCCTTTCTGTTGCACCACTTTCAAATAAGGTTTCTGCATTGTGTTTCAGTGAAATCTCTCCTGCTTTTAAAAACACTAGTGTACATGTATTTAAGCAAGTAGGAGTTCAAACTGAAATGAGTGGCTAATATTTGAAGATGGGAGAAAAATTTGTATCAATGTAAAAAAAAAATATATCTAGATAATTTAATATGAAAAAAATTCCCGGGGATTTCATGGATTTTTAAATTTTTGTCACTTTTTGGTACAGAAAAAAAGCTTTGAAATCATGAAATTCCCTGAACCAACCAAATAAATCTTCTAATCCCCCCTCAGCTCTTGCACTAACCCCTCCTCCCACCCTCGCAGGATTTGGAAGAGGTGCTGAAGGGAGACCTGAGTGGCAATTTTGAGAAGGCTGTGCTGGCTCTGCTGGACCTTCCCTGCGAGTACGAGGCCCGGGAGCTTCGGAAGGCGATGAAGGGTGCTGGGACTGATGAGTCGCTGCTGATTGAGATTCTCTGCACACGAAACAATAAGGTTGGGACACCAGGGTAGATTTTACACATGGTATGCCTTAGGTAGCATGGCAAAGAACGGGCCTGTGTCCACTACAGCCTGAAGGTTGTCACACCAGGGCCAAAACTCTGACAAGAGTAACAGCAGTGCAATTCAGATTCCTTCCTCAGCCCTACACATCCACCACACATCTCCTGTGGAGGCACAGGGCAGCACTGGGGATGCAGAAGTCCCCAGGAGCCTATCTGGAGGCAGCTGTCAGAGCCTTCTGCAGAGCCTTTTGCAGAGCCTTCTGTGGCTCCCACCACTTAAAAGAACACAGTCCTCTGCAAAAATCCCTTTAGTTTATCGCTAAATGCAAGCAAAACCTGCCAGGCACTGGTCCAAATACCATCCTGGGCTATTAATGGTGGAAAGTGGCCACCAAGGTGGCGGTGAGGGGGAGTTGGGCTCTTTGTGCCCTCTCCCAGCTCCACACCTGCAGCATCTCAAGCAACAGGGGCATGGTACTGGCCAGCTGCTTTGTTTGTTTGTTTGCCTATTGATTTATGTTTCTTATTTCCCTAGGAAATCATAAACATAAAGGAGGCATACAAGCGACGTGAGTAGTGTTCCATTTCAAACAGCTTCATTTAAAGCCTCCATTATTGACTGAACCCTCTCAGATTTTATTTCTTTTCCTCCACAGTCTTTGATCGGGATCTAGAGTCTGACGTGAAAAGTGACACAAGTGGCTCCCTGAGGAAGATACTGGTCACTGTGCTGGAGGTAAGGCTGGGAACTTGCTATTATGCACCTGCTGGGGAGAGAGATTTCCTTTTCTCTATCATAATAAGGATCAGCTGCTATGCTAAATAAGGTGACTATAATAATATAATAATGAAGTAATTATAATAAGCAAAAGGCATTATTGGAAGCATTCTTCAGGATAAGAGCCATTACATTTGCAACTTTTTAATATATCAAATAGGTTTATATAAGCTCAGAAGTGAGTTTTTAAATTCTTATTTCTTTGAAGACAACAGAAGTGAAAAGATTTGGTACATAGCAGAAGCTTTAAAGACGTAGCAGTCACATCACTAAATACACCAGTCTGGAAAGCATTGATATATTTTCAGCAGAGACAAATGCATGTTATCCATAGATTTTTTTTGACTCAAGGCTGAACACCAAAGCCCACGTTAGCTCCAACCTGCCCAGCTCTTTTCCCATGCGGCCACCCAGGAGCATCCCCCAGAACGAGGTCTAACACCTGAAATCCCCATCCTGTTCCTGAGGCATCAGGTGTGCAATGTCATTAGGGCTTCAGCACACAGCAAATAAAACTGTGGGATAAACCCTGCCTCGATGAACATTCAGCCTTTACCTCTGAAGTCTGGGGTAAACTTGGGCCGTTGGATCCTGTGCCACCACAGTGGCCCATTACTAGGCGACCGTCAGCAGATGGCAGCAAAACTATAACCAGAATACTTGTGAGGGCCTCGAAATGACCATCTTCCTTCCCACTGCAAACTGTAACCAGCACTTGCTCTTTTTCCTACCGTAATGTCCTCTTCTGTAGGCAACCAGAGATGAGAACCAACAGGTCAACACAGAGCTCGCTGAGCAAGATGCCACAGATCTGTATAAAGTAAGTGAAATTGCAGAAAAAGCCCCGTTGTGCTGTGCTGCTCAGCAGTGTGCTGCCTGGGAGGCAACAAAATGTACTGAGCATGGAGGCAAGGCAGCGTACAGAGCTGCAGTGAGGGGTGCACGGGCTGGAGCATGGTGAATCAAGGGCTCTACCTGACTTTTTGTCTCTACTGTGAATAAACAAGTGCTTCAAAAAATGACATGCGATCTTTAAGGCAGGAGAAGGCCGCTGGGGAACAGAGGAGCTGGCTTTCAATGTGGTCTTAGCAAAGAGAAGCTACAGTCAGCTGAGAGCAACCTTTCAAGCCTATGAAAAGGTGAGTTATTCCCTTCTGTGATGTGGGCTGCACAGGGCCTCACGTGTAGTTTGCAGACCCTATGACAACATGTAGGACAGGTGATCCTTTATTTGCCATTTTTAAATGAATCTCAGAAAATATTTCTATATGACTGGATCCTGATCTTAAAGAAATCGGGGATAAAAGCTGTGTCTTCTGCCATTGAAGAACCCACTTCCTTTTATAACCCACACAATATACAGCCAAATAAAATCAGTGATGTTCTTTCCTTTCCACAACTGCATGATGGTGAGTGTCCCAACTCCTGCAACAGGACCAGCAAAGAGAGATGTTCATAAAATCCTGCCCTGTAGCAGAACTTCGCCTTTCTGATCTTTCCTTCTCCTCCAAAGCAGAGCCTGGCAAGGTCTCTCATCATGGTCACCCTACTTCATACGCTTATGTTGGCTGTTTAACCTTTCCCTTCCAAACCCACGGACCCCACCAGACCACTCATTGCCACCACACCACGCCATGGTGCCTCTGCTGAAGACCACAAGACACACAGTTGACATGGTGGTGGCCAGATGGTGGCTGTCCCATTTATTTGTAATGACTTTTTGGGAGCAGTGGGGAAGGCACACGGCTGGGTGAGTGCATGTCAGGTCAGTCCCTGGCTTAATCCTGAGACCCTGGTGTATCTGGGGGTGCCTCTTCCAACCTCTTGCACTCATCCTCAGCCCTTCTGCCAGGGCAGAGGCACACCTCCAGCCTCTTCCCCTCTGCCCTCCCTGAGCAGACAGCTGGTGCAAGGACTTCGCAGTGCTGTCCTCTATCTCCAAGCAAAAGGCAAACTAGGGTAGCAGGATCCCATCCGTCTGCTACTTCTGGTGTCACCCACCAGCACATTTTACTCATGGCTGGGCCTGGAGCCAACCTCCACTGATGCCTTTCATCTGGAAATGACCTGTGAAAGTCTAAGCAATGGAAGATCCAAGGTCCTTCTCCTGGCAGAAAGGTGGAAGCAGTGACATTTATTCTCAAGAGGGTGCCCCGACTCCAACCTCTGGCTCACAGTCCTGAACTTCGTAGGATGACTGAGTTCATCAGAAAACCGTAACTCTAAGCCCTGAAGATGGAAAAACCTTCAATCACAGCCATATTTCAGTGTCAGCACAATAAGGAACCCTTAGCTGGAAAATGTTTGCAGCTTAATCCAACTTTTGGTTTGCTGCTGGCAGGAGAACAGCAACAGTCACTAACTGGTAGTTCTTCATAGCACTGCAAACCCCAGGGGTTCCAAGCTACCTTGGCTTTTGGAATCATAAAGCCGAGCAGATCAGGTTGCCCAGACCAAGCCACCACATCCTGCCTGGATGCATTTGAAGGAGAAAGGGGCCAAGATTAGAGCCACACAAACTTGAGTCCTTCTCCACGTTTGGTTAAGATAAGTAGGGCCGGGTCTACACCAGGCTGGCTCTTGCAGAACCTCACAAGGTACCCACTGCTGCTTTGTACCTGTGGCCTCCTAGGCCTGACCTAAAGTCCACTTGAGTTTTGAGCCATGCAGGGCCATCTTGATAGAAAAACAAAGCAAAGTAAAAGGCTTTGAGAGTCACAAAATTCACAAAGGTCAGGATGAACCCTGTTTTGAAGTAGCAGTCTGTTTTTCCCCTTTCTTACAGAGTAATACAAAAACTAGGGAACAACTGCAGTGCCTGTAAGCTTTCCCTGAGCAGCCAAAGACAATAAGTAACAAAACTTCACAGAGCTGGTAAAGGTCCAAAATTTATCTTCTTTGTGTGGAAGCCATCCAGAGCTTGATAAAGGGGTTAGAGGGAACTCAGAGAGTTTCTCTTTTGCTTGGGGTTGCTCAAGAAGAAGCCACAACTTGTTTGTCCCAGAAGCCCTCGGGTATGAGTACAACTTGCTTGATCTAGCTTATCTAACTGTTGTGCCTTACTGGACCTTGGAGTCCTTCTTTTCTTGGTGCCAGCAGATCTGCGAGCACTTACACCAGAAAGGATCTTCACTTACCCTTGAATTGCTCCCTTGGAAAGTCTCAAAAGGATCTGAACTGGCCTTTTGCCATTGTGTCCTAAAGCCGATGCTGGTTTTATGGCAGTGGGACGGCTTGTACAGACAGCAGCTCTGATGGCTACTTTTTGTTGTACCTCTAGGTGTGCGGGAAAGACATAGAAGAATCCATTAAAAGTGAAACATCTGGAGATCTGGAGAAGGCTTACCTCACTCTTGGTAAAAAAGCGTTGAGAGCTTTCATCTTTAGTTCTTGTCCCCATCTTGTCCTCATTCTTGGGGTTCTGTACATAGGTGACAGCTATTGAGATAGCCTTAAATTGAAGCTGACTTATCTGCTAGGAAAAGAAGAACCAGGTTTCAGTAATGGTTTGGAGCCCTTAGTTTTAGAAATAAAACTTATCAGACACATCTCCTTTCCACAAGGCTAAGTTATTTTCCCTCTAAAACAGTGTGACCAGCTCCAAGCTGCCCCTGAGGCTGCGTCTGTGGATAACTTCCAGCTGATGCCTGGGCACCATTAGTGGTGTGCTATCAGGCTACCACCAAAACGTACAGGGTCTCTGACAGCTGTTTGGCACTGGGAGTGACTGTCACCAGTATTTACACATGCACCCTGGCTTTAGTAAGCTTACTGGTATTGATTTTATCTGTGTGGATCTGGGCTTTCCCAAATCTTCCCCCTCTCGGCTGCAGACTGAGCAAGTACCCCAAGAAGAGATGGGCAAGGAGAACTCCAGATAGACAAATGTTCATGCTCATCCATTTCATTTTCATTGTGGAATGGCAGTGTATTCAGTGCTGATCATTTCACTGTGTAATATGCTTGTGGAGAAATGTATTCCCCCATTCAGACCCCAAACCTTCTCCTTACATACTGATAGGAGCCAGTTACAGAACAAAAGCTCAGCCAGCTCATATGTCTTCAGGATCATAAACCCTAAAGAGTTTTCCTTCTTTCTTATTCATTTCCTTCTCATTGAAGATGTATGACAAAGTGTAAATGTGCAAGTGTAATGAAGTTTCTTACTGTTTTCTAGTTAGCTGCGCCAAAGACTGCCCAGGTTACTTTGCTACACTTCTGCACAAGTCAATGAAGGGAGCTGGGACTGATGAAGAGACCTTAATTCGTGTCCTTGTGACCAGGGCTGAGGTAGGACACCCTGTGACCTGCAATACTGTAACACCATCAGCTTTGGGAGAAGTACAGATTTAGAGGGTACAGTGAGCCCTGGTAGATTGCGTGCCCAGCCAACGCCTTCCAGACCAATGACACCAGAGGTCACACTCTGCTTTTGTACCTAGGCAACTCTAATTTTGGTAGTGCATCTAATTCTGTTTTGGAAAACAAAACCAAACCCCCAAAACAAACAAACAAACAAACAAGCATAAAGCATAAAGGAAATTTCAAGTGGAGTCAACTGCACCTAAATAAAATTGGTCCATGGGGAGGTCTGGCCTCAAGAAGATGTGTAAAAGTAAATTCCTAGTTAAGTAATGATAAAGCAGCAGTTCCCAAATTGACAGTTTCTAATAAACATATGTCACCAATTCTCTCTGATTCCAGCTGGGAAAAAACAGATGGGAAGGAGGGAAGAAAAATTAAGAGCCAAAGGAGATAATTGTAATTTTAAAAAGCACAAAACTACACAAGGCATTTGAGATCATAAACACAGTCTTTAACTCTTCCTTCTGTATAAACTGTTGAGATTGTATAACCCCAGAGCTGTTTCAATCTTGACACAGAGAAGTTGTTCACATGGACGAAGAGAACCTACATTTCAAGGGTCAATAGTGTGAGAAATTAGTCGCCAGTGTAGTCTCTTTGTTAAGACGTGGTTTAACTATGAGAATGTTTCAAAACCAGTGATGAAGATCAGAACTGTGCCATGGGTACCTTTTCAGAGGAAAGCTCAAGACAAGGCATTTCATTCTCCCCACGCAGTAACCAGAAAATTACCATGGTGGGTGGAACAAAACTGTCTTTTAAACATACTTCTGGAAGTGATACTCTTTCTTGCCACCACAGAGTGGCCTCAACACCATGCAGAGATGTTTGCCTGGCACCAGCGCTGTGCCCACACAACACTGCTGAGCACCAGGCAAAGATGCCCTCAGCCACCCCAGCATGGCTCTCCACTCAGACCTGTACCCCTCACCACACACCATCTGACATGGGCTTACTCCAAGTCCCAATATTAATCTGGTTCCAAGCTTTTTGGACCTCCTGCTTTCTCCTCTTCTCCTCCCACTGGCATCAGTGGACCTTGGATCAGACCCTGGGGTTCCTCGTAGAAACAGGGACAGGTTCCTCGTACAAACAGGGACAGGTTCCTCGTAGAAACATTGCACAAAGCACGTCCCACTCCTCTAAAGAAACTTTTGTTGTCTCCTCAGACCGACCTGCCAGAAATAAAGGGGAAGTTCCAGCAAATGTACAAGAAGTCATTAACTGAAGCTGTCCGTTCTGATACTTCTGGGGATTTCAGAAAGTTGCTGCTGGCTATTTTGCACTAAAAAGCCATCAAGAATGAAGAAGCATGCTGAGCAGCCACCTCTTGATTAGTTTCCAAAATAGCATCCAAAAAATGTGGCATTAGCACAAAGAAAAAAAAATCCAATTTATTTTCTTTCCAGCTGGGAAACATGTTGCCAAGTAAAGCTGGACGTGAGGTTTATGTTATGGCTATCTCGCCAAATGTCCTTAAGCAATAAAGACACGTTAAAAAACTAAATCTAAATTGGCCTCTTTGTGTCTGCATATGTGGAGGAATCTCTATTTTCTGTCATGATTTCTTCTGGGTAGACTTACTGCCTTTATTTAGTTCCAAAGATTATCCCTGATCTTTCCCTGCCTTTTTCCTCGAATTTGAAGGGTGTCGTGTCATGCCATGACAGTCCTGCCAAGAGACAATGGATAGAAATTTCTTTTCAGCCCATTATTACAGCTCTTTAAACAACCTGTGGGCTGTGAATAAATGATTTAAGTCAAGCCTGAGAAAAATCCCACTATCAAAAGGGAAGGTTGGAGTGATTTCCCCGTCTGGGAGTTCCTGCCTCAGCATCGTCACCTCCTACGTTATCCCATGAAGGAGATAAGGAATTGCAGTCCACGTTAGCACCACCTCCTGAGATATGGCACAGGAGAATGAGACGGGACTTCATGAGGTGGATCTGTCTATCAGGAAAATGCTGTTCCTACAGAGCTAGACGTGGACCTCAGGGCAGTTGCACAGTCTCTGTCCTTGGAGGTTTCCAATACCCAGCTGGGTAAAACTTTCCACCCTGTATTACCCTAAAATCCTATGAAGATGTAGATAAATGGTAACATGGGAGGGCCTGACAAGTAAGAAGAGAGAGAGGAGAATGGACTTGTGAGCTCTTCTTCGTGTTTGGCCCCTTCCATCTTCTGCATGCACTACGCTGTGAGGGGAAAGATCTTTCAGACCTAAATTCTCAGAGGTATTTTGACATCTGATTTCCACATAAAGTAGCATTTTTGAAGAGTGGGACCTGTTTCTCCCTTCTTGTATCAATGTCACAGTGGTAGCATCTGGACATCTACTTAGAGTTGGTAAAGATAGGGCAAAATAAATGGATAATGGGAAAAACTGAGAACTTGTAGGATTTGTGTATCCCACAGGTGTAATAGGATGTCCCAGCATTTTAGAGGTCTGATCCTCCTTTGACAACATTTCAGTAACATAAAAATATCAGAGGCAGATACTAACCCTGAAACGAACCATATGATACTGGATTTGACTTTATCAAAGTCTTTAATTTTCAGACCCAGAAGGAGTGAAGCTGAGCAGGATCTACGTGTCTCCTTCTTGCTGTTGCTATGGGGCTACTGTAATCAGAGACTATAGAAAGGATACATGAATAATCTACTTAGGTGTCCAGTGTTCCCGGTGATATTTTATCCTTTCCAGGTCACACTGTGTGTTCTGTCCAAGATAAGCTGGCAGGTACCCATTCTCAAATGATGTAGTTGGAACAAAAAGACGTGGCTGTCTGAAATGCACATGAAGGAGCTGGTTTAGGCAAAGGATTTGTTTTGAAATATTCAAGTGAGGGTGCCCAAAGCTATATGATTGGTTTCTGTGAGACCTCTAGGAGTTCAGCACCCTTTAAACCAAGCTATGTACTTATTTAATGTGAAGCGCATAATTTTGGCAGCCAAATTTATTTTTGCCTGCAGATTGTTTTAATTAATGCTAGTAGGTCATTCTGACTAAAGAAGGAAGAGTACAATTGCTTTCATCTTAATCTCTCACTCTTTAATTAGAGATTGGCCTGAAACCAAGCCGGGAGCCCACGCATCTTCACACCCACACATACCGGGGCAAAGTCATCGCTGAATTACACACTGTGTTCATCTATCTGTCTATCTGTACACAATGCATGCAGTGATGCCTGTGACACTTGTGAAGTTGCTCTGAGTCTCCAAAGCTGTAAAACTTGTTCCCATGCCTCTGACAAAAGTTTAGGTCACGGGTTCAAAATCCAAGTTCAAATTCCAAGGCCAGTATCTACAGATACAGCCCATTACCCAGCCCACAAGATCAGAACTGAATCCAGATTTGATTGGGTCTTAAACTAAGCCTTAGATCAGGACCAAGTATCACACCAATGTGAATGACAGCAGTGGTAGTAGGGCACCTAGTGAAATCATGTTTACTGAGCAGCTAAACAGAAAATGAGTAATGCAGTAGTCAAAAAGAAATGGGAGAGAAGGATCACAAAGGTATCTGGACTTAAAAAAGAGGATAAAGACCTGGTGCCCAGACAGGGTGCCCAGAGAGGTTGTGAATTCTCCATTTTTCAAGGCTTCCAAAATTCAACACGAATCCCTGAGCGACCTTATCTAACGTAGAGGGGAACCCTGCTAGGTGAGCTCCCAGGGTCTCTCCAACCCACATCTTCCAATGACTCTAGGAGAATTAGGGCGTTTGTGAGCAGGAGACCACACCTGGCAGTGTCACATGGAATTGCCATTGTACTTCTCTTGCCTGAAGTAACACAAGTGATTTCATCTCATTGTCACATATGATTCTCCACCAATTCCCTATATTCACATTGGATTATGTTTACTTTTCAACATCTTCTCTGCTATTTGATGGCTTGGGGAGTTTTGTTGCCTTCAGTGAACGTAAGATGTTAACCAGGGAGCTAGAAGACAGGATCAAATGTCTGTTTTCCGAATTCAGTAAGCCAAATAGTGAATCCACACTCAGGTCAGGCTGGACATGGACAGGGCTCGGGGAGGATGCTTCAATGAGGAGTATCGGGGTGACTCCAAAACCCAGTGCTGGCCATGAGGAAACATTTCATTCATGGGCCTGGCCCAGACATCATGTATGGGGTTAGCTCTCCTGGAGCTATCAGTTGGTTAAGATAAAGACATATGTGTTGAGTGAAGGGTCCCTATCCATGCTATCTCTCGATACTAATTTGCTAGTATAGACATATCTTTGCTCTTTGTTTCACTATGCATATTAATTATACGTGTTTATATGTAATAAATATGCAATACATAAATCTAATAATTCCCCATATCATTAGCCTTCCTTTCTGCTCATATATTTCTCTCCCCTCCAGCTTGTAAGATACAAAATGGTGTCAGGTACCCCCGACCAAGCTCCATGACAGTGCAGGCAGCATCCCAGGCAGTGCTGGCTGCCCTCCCAGCCTGGGCTGGATGCTGGAACCACGGCCGGCTGCAGCCACTGCCTGGGGCATCTCCCCGTGCTCATGGCATCTGATTAATTGTGATCCCTGTAATTTTCTCTTTTTATGATGTGGAATGATAATCCTGGGTTTTGTTACATCTCCCTGTTTTATAAAGACCATAAGGAATATTTTCTTCTCTTGCCCTGCCTATTTAGAGTGCAAATTTTGGGCAAGGGGCAGAGAACTATCCCGGTCCTTTGCGTCTGGTAGTCATCAAGGTAGCGCACGTAACACTGAATAAGCTCAGTGGACTCTCTGCCTTTCTCCTTATCCGTATTTGTTCATTTTCACCTGAATTGTAATAGGATCAGCGTATAAGTTTTAGAAGTTGTCTGACATCACCAATCCTCTCCGTGCACCTGTCTGCTGGCTGATTAGATTACAGCTTTTTTCCACTCTGCTGCTTAGTGCACGATAATAGGCGTTTCATCATCCCATTACACTAGAACATAAGAAGAGCTACTCTGGGTCAGATCAAAGATTCAACCACCCTAATCCCAAAACTGAGCACTCCTAAACACTTAAGGAAAGAGCAAAAGGAACAGTGTGGGTATACAGCATTGCGGCAGAGTGCTTGTTCCTTTGTAGACATTTATGAGTTCTGGAAAGTGGCCACTGAAGGATTTCATAAACTGGAGTCTGCAGAGGGTCACTGTTTTTAACAGCCCCAATGGCTCCAGCCTTCCTCGGGAGCATGGAGGACCTGCAGCATCAAGTCCCACAGTGCCAACAAACCCACTTCCCATCTGCACACAGTGTTCAGACCAGTCACCATTATCCATGCAATATCCCACTGCATGGTTAGCACAATATCCCATCATCCTTTAAATAAATGAATAAATAAATAAATAAATAAAAAAGACCACTTAAGGCCTCAAGGATTCACTCAGGAGCAGGCTTTGTCAGACAAGATACACTGCTCCACAGAAGAAACAGCTCTGCCTTCTCTTACCAGCAGTCGTGAGGGAAAAAACATTAAACTCTGAGGTATGCTGCAGCAATAGGGGCTATACGGGGCATGGTGTTCTAAAATGTACCATGAAAAAATGACTTCTAGTTTATTTACAAAGGAAATCCTACCTAAGCATCTCTATTTGGTTGGTGATGTGTCTGAAACCATTACCTTTGGGAAGGAAGTAAGAGAGATCAGGCAGTGGGAGCTTCATTGCTTGGGAGTCTCAGCCCCAAACTGGCAGGGACACGTGTGGGGACTGAGCAGGGTGCAACACACACACACACCGAGAGCAATAAGCTTTTCAAACAGCACACACTGTACTCTGTGCTAGCAGGAGTTTGCATAACTGTGCAAAACCTTCAAGCCTGGGATCTTCTAAATAAATCACAAATTTATCAGCATCTAAGCAGAACATGCCACCTACCCTTCCTTCCCCGACCCCATAAAGCAGTGTCATCAGTGAAGTCAGAGAGCGTCATTTGTTTCTTTAAGGGTTAAAAAAAATAATCCATAGCCACTGCCAAGAAAAGACAGAACTAAACAGGCAGAAAAGAGTCCAAGCCAGACAGAGACGTAAAGCCACATCAATCATCAAAACGGGCTGCGACGAGAGCGTATACATACAGAGCAAGAAAGAAAGCGAGAGGGCGTTTTGTTTGGGTAGCTAATGTTCTCTGGACGAGGAGAGAGAAATTCTCCTTTGGGTTCTTAATGCCACTCTAAATATTTACAGCGAGATCCTGGCCAGCTGGTGAGGCAGCGGTGGAGGGGAGCGTTCTCCCCAGTGCTGTTTTCCAGCCCGTGCCCTGGTTGAGGAGAGGGAAGCAGCTGCACGTTGCCATGTGCACCCTGACAGTGACCCATCAAGGAAAACCCTTCCTGTGAGTACATCAGGCCTGCTCCAGCCCATCCCTGACATGGGGCCGGTCCTTCAGGGCTCAGCTGGCCTTCAGGCGCATTGCCGTGTTGCTAGGCTGGATGACAAAGTCCCTGGGAAAGGCCACATATGGCACGGCCTGTCATGCAAAGCTGCTGTTTTTAGAGAATAGGGCTGCCCCCATCCCCACGGTCTCCACTGGGACACGGTGCGGAGGCAGGAGCCCACGGAGGACTGCAGAGGCTAACGCCATGCGGGGGTTGACAAGACGGCATAGCAGCTCCCAGCGATTTTCGTTCATCTGCCTCGCAGTGACCAGACGCAGACATGACTCACCAGTGAGCCTTGGCTTGGAGAACATGAGAAGGAGTTGGGCTTTAACCTCGTGTTTCCCTCTAGCTGCAGTGCTTAGGAGTGGTGTTTTGGACCCAGTCCCACCCCAAAACAAAGGCAGGAACTGCAGCATTGACAAGGGGCCCGGGTCAGTCACCCATGGGGTAGCCAATGCCATTTTTCCTGAAATGCCCAGAATACCAGCAGGAAGCTGGAACACATCACACAGGAACTGCTGGAGATCCTGGCCCTTCTGTGGGGCCAGCCGGGGATGTGGAGGATCCTCTGGTGGCATGAGGTGCTCAACTGATCCCTGGGAATGGATTTAGGCTCATCATCTCAGATACCTGCGTGGGAGTGTCAAACAAACACCTACACATGACCAAGGCCGCTGAGCACTTACAGCCAGTGGAGATTTAGTCAGAGGTGCCTGGAGGATGATTCACCCACCCAAACACACCGGTGGGGCTTCTTGGTCACCTGGATAACTCCATAGCTGTATTGACCAAGCCTCACGAGCTGCAAGAGGAGCTCAGACACTTTGTTCACTTGCAGACATCTGCAGTTAAAGGCCCAAACGAGGTGTCTGCGGTGGGGAGCCATGTGTCACCCTGGGACTGGCCACCTCAGGTGATTTCCTCGCTTGCTGCCCTCACTTCAACAAACTGATCCACTTCTCCCACCCACAACGCTCACCTTCGTCAAGGCACCTGCAATGTTTCTTTGCTAAGGGTTTCAGAGAGCTGAAGTCCTTACAGAAAAAGCCACAACCTGTTATTCTCTGTATAAAGTATCAAGGGGTATAAATTGCGCCAAGAGAGAACTTCTGTATCTGCCTGCCTACCCTAGGTGCCCTGGATATGGAGTCCCTGTGCACCAACATCTCCCACCCACCCACCAGCTCAGACCACAACGGGCAGGTGCTCCCCAGGCCTGTCCATGAGGTGGAGACACGATCCGCCACACCAGGAGCCCTGGAGGCCCTTCTTTCTCCATGAAAATACGTGACAGTGCATCACCTAGAGCAAGGCATTGCAGACTGTTTACAGGCTTCTCGAGTTCCCAGGCACTTTAGGACAGGGTCCTGTTGCTGTTTCCAAACGGACAGCCAGGACTTTTATAAGTGAACTTTCCTCTCCGTGTCTATTTATTATATATAAACATTTGCCAGAAAAACACCACTTGGGCATGCTCAGTACCGGCCAGGTCATTGCAAAAGGCAACGGCGGCGTCACATGTGATAACAGTGAGAAGCCCATATGTGCCTATTCTTAGCCCTGGAATGTATACAATGCCCCACCGCCTTGTGCTCCTGCACAAAGCTCCTGAAAGCGGCAAAAGTGACTTCAGAATAAACACGTCCAGAAATCACCCTCTATGAATCACTTACCTACTGAAAGAAACGTCCTGTGGGTTTATAGTTTTTATCCAGGCTCTAGCTATGGAAAATCTCAGCAGAGAATAAGCGACAGAGAGTAAGTGCATGCAGGGAAGGACAACAGAAGGTAAACGTTTCTACCGTACGATTTCACTGCAGATTGAGCAGTTAGTCATGAAATACTCATCAGATTGTTCTGCCTGGCAGTTAATTTAGTCATTGTGTGTCTGATTAATATAAGAAAAAAAAAAAAAAAAAAAAAAAAAAACAGCTAAGCAGAGTTAACAAATAACTGTTTTAATGCAGATTCCCAGTCTCTAGGGTTTAGTTTGCCCTGCTGCGGAGTTCAGCTCTGCCAGATTTACATTCTTTGGGAATGACTAACTCTAGGCGAAAGAAGCGCAAGTTACTAAACTGCTAATACTTTAAAACAGTGAATAAATGTCTAAGCACATTTATTCAATGTGATTAAAATGAACAACCCAGTTGCTTCAGCAGTTCAGCTTTCATCCCAAATCAGCAAGATAACTTCAGTGCTTTTGCTTCTTGCCAGGGACGCAGGCGATGCTGACCCCAGAGTTGCAACCTATGTGACAAATTTATAAAAATTTTAAAGGGTCTTAGTGACCTTTTAGCCTCTTTATTATTTTCCCACTGTGCCTAACCCATGTTCCATTTTTATGCATAACAGCAAACGAATATTTAGAGCAACATCAAAGTCCTGATTTGTTCCCTCGGAGCTGGATATTTCAATAAAAGCTGCTAAGAATTTGTTTTTTCTGCCAAGTCCAGAATTCATCTCTCTCTTACTTTGCTATGGAGGAGGGATCTGCTGAGGAGTTCCTCTTCAAAGACCAGGACTTCTCCTCTGAATTGCTGAGGCAGCTGAATGCTCTGCGGCAGAGCAGGATGCTGACTGATGTTACTCTCTGCTCTGGGGGCTTTGAAGTCCCCTGTCACCGAAATGTGCTGGCTTCCAGCAGCCCATACTTCAAGGCAATGTTCTGTAACAACTTCAAAGAGAGTCACCAGGCTAAAGTCATCCTGAAGGGCATTGATGCTGAGATTTTGGACCAGATTATCCTTTACGTTTACACAGGGGAGATTCTTATATGTGCCGAGAATGTCTTGTGCCTCTTGGAGACTGCGTCCATGCTGCAGTACGCCAAGCTGTTTGAGGCCTGCTCTGACTACCTCCAAGACAAGCTGACTCCTGACAACTGTCTGAGCATGATCAGACTGTCAAAGATCTTGAACTGCCAAAGCCTGAATAAGAAAGCCAAGGCTATGGCTTTGAAATGCTTTCCTGAGGTGGCCTCTTCCGAGGACCTAAAGGACCTCTGTCCTTTGGAGCTCCTTGATTACCTTGGGGACGATGACCTCTGCGGGGAGGAGGAACAGGTCTTTGAGACACTGATGGTCTGGATCCGGCATGACCTCCAGGCAAGACAGGGCTACATCCAAGACTTGTTCAAGAAGGTCCGGCTTCAGTACGTCCACCCAACTTTCCTCTTCCATTTCATCGCCAATGACTCCCTTGTTCAGTCTTCACCCACTTGCAGGAGCATTCTCGAATCAGCCTGGAGACAGATGTTTTCCTTGTACAGCACCAGCGCACCCAACATCAAGCCCATGGTGCATGTTCCTCGCAGGTACTCCAACCAAGAGTTCCTCATCATCATTGGTGGTAGGAAGGACAACAAGCAGACCACAAGGGATGTCCTGCTCTACGATGACAAGACGAACCAATGGCTAAGCCTGGCCAAACTTCCCGTGCGCCTCTACAAACCCTCTGCCGTGAGCTTACACAGCAATATTTATGTGCTTGGAGGGATGCCTGTTAGCAATAAGAAAAGCCCAGTCAGTGATAATATTTACATTTACTCCCTCAAACTCAATCAGTGGAGGTTGGTTGAGCCCATGTTAGTTCCACGTTACTCCCACAGAAGCTTGGCATATAAAAATTACATTTTATCATTTGGCGGAATTGGTGAAAACCAAGAAATCCTGAATTCCGTGGAAAGATACGACAGCATCTACAACACCTGCGAGAGCATGGCAAACATGCCTGTTGCTGTCCTTCACCCTGCTGTTGCTGCTAAAGACCAGAGGGTCTACCTCTTTGGGGGAGAAGACATTATGCAAAACCCTGTTCGGCTTATCCAGGTAACAGTCAGTCTTGCTTGTCAGAGGCAGTTTCATCTAAAATATTCAGTGGTTCATCACCTTGATGAGGGAATCAAACCCCCCAAAAAACTTTACTGTGAGTTGCAGCAACAGGCAAGATGAGTTGACACATTGCTTTCAGGGAAGTCTTGTCTGTAAGAAGAGTTGCAGTTCTTTCATTCTCCCCCTTGAATGTTTTTCAGACTCTTCCTCAGGTGCCAGCTCTGTGCAGGCGAGTTCCTTCCCACAGAGGTCCTGGGAGTTCCCGTGGGTGATGCTACAGCAGGCTACAGCCAACCTCTGTGCCTATCTCCATACTTATAACCATCTCACCAAAATCAGTGCTTGCTGTTTGGCCAGCATGCAGCTGAGCCTGGGTCTCAGCTGCACACCTGCTCCCTTGCAATGACAGCAAAGATGCCAGTTTGAGATCATTAGAGCAATTAGACTCTCACTCATCAAAGGGCCAGAGCTTAAACTGACAGTTATTTCACATAAACAGTTGTGTTAAAAGCGTGGATCCTGCCACATGTTGCTGGATCTCTGCCTGCTTTCAGTGGTTAAAGCATATTAGGAGGAAAAAAGACATGAAATCCTTCCTTATCTGATCTGAAGCTTTAGCGACGCAATGTTACTTTCTCCTTGAGTGTTTTTCAGTGGTTTAGGTAATTTAACTAAGAAGCATCATTAGCAGCCAACATGGCAACCAGCACACGAGCAATACTTATTTAAGATGATAACCCTACTGAATTATCAGGGGGAAGGAAATGTGTTTTTCCGTGTGAGGAGATGTCCTGGAGATATTTGCTGTATTCAGAAGAGGGTGGCATGACATAGAAGTTGGTGTCACCCACATACAGATGACTGAGTGATTGTCATCTGGCAGCAGCTCTTTTTCTCACATAAATTGATGACTTAGATATCATTCTAAGCCCTATCAGCAAGTCTCTTTGCTAATCTGATCACATACCAGCCACCAACACAAATACAGCTGCAGGGCAAACACGGGGGCTACCAGCAGAGCTAGGTGAAGTTGTGGTTGGTTTGCCCAGGAAATGGGGAGGCTAAGGCCAGAGTAATTGGAAAATGAAAGGAAATGACCCACATTTGGGGAGAGTGTTAGCCAGGAGTTACAGCAATTTAATGGCCAGAAGAATACTTACAATGGAGAAGCTTGCTTATGACAGAAACTCACTGCCTTAGCTTGTGTGCTAGCATCTCCTGAGCAGACAAGCCTGGAGAACCAGAATGCTTTCCAGGGGGACGTACTAGAAAAAAGAGTGGGTAAATTCTCGAATTTCCAGCAGTTTGAGCCAGTGGATTGTATTCATTAAGACAAAATAAAAACCTTAAGTTCCTCTGTAATTACAATTGCCAGGGAAAAAAAAAAGAAAGAAAAAAAAAAGAAACAAACAAACAAACAAAACAAAACAAAACAAAACAAAACAAAACAAAAAACCAGCTGTGTGTATCTTTATTTGTCAGGTTTACCATGTCTCCAGGAATACATGGTTTCGGATGGAGACCAGAGTGGTGAAGAATGTCTGTGCACCAGCTGCTGTGATTGGAGACCAGATTATCATCGTAGGAGGTAAGGGCTCTGTTTTACCCTCCCTGCTGCCAGCCCATGCCCAGATCCTTCAAGTTTTCTCACCTTTCCTGCTCAGGATGCCCCCTGCTCTGGCCAGGGATGGTCAGAGCTGCAGCCAGCTGTGCTGGCAGTGAGAAGTGTTGATGCCAAGTATGGCTATCACACTGCGGTGGTGAACATCGTGTGTGGGCTTTACTCCCTGTAATAGCTTGTGAAGCTTGGGAGGGAGAGGAGGAATATGCCCACCATCCATACGTGCCTCTCATGGGGTCTGAAGGCTGTGGCAGTTTGGACAAGCTCTCCACAGGACGCCTGCTCACACTGGGTAGCAAAATCTCGGTGGGGAAAACTGGGGGGACAGCCAGTGCAAGTTACTTCTCTACAGAGAAAGGAAGAAACAAAAAGCCATGGGGGCCCTGCTCCTCCCCTGCTGACTTACAGCCTGGCCCTCCATGACAGCTCTTCTTGGAAGGGTGGAGATTGCGGTTACCACAAGGCCAAGGATGGCTTGTTGGGCTGGGGGGATACAGGGCTCCTCCTGAGTTGGTGGTGAAATGGCCCAAGAGGGGCATGAAACACCTGGAAAAGAGAAAATTCTCAGTGTCTTATTCAACCAGCCTCTGCCCATGGCACTTGGACAGATCAGATCTTGGCCCTCCATAGTCCTTCCCTGACCACAGGCTGGCAAGAGGAAGCATGTGTTAGATTATTTAAGGGAGAATGAAATATAGGGATGCTTTAGCAGAGCAGAGGAGTAAACCCAGACCACACAGGGCCTGAATGCAGTATGTTTCCCCTGCACGAGGCCGCTGCTACCCTTTGCAGTGAGAGTAGAGGAGAGATGGGTCAAAAGGTCCCAGACTATCATGATGCTGTGTGTCAGATTACCCTGATCTCAGACCAAAGTGCCCAAAATACAGTATTTTCAACTCTTTTATCTTCAAATACTTTTATCAGAAGGGCCTATACTGACCAAAGTCTTCTGATGGTTTCAGGTTAGGGAAAGTGGCTTCAAGGCCTACAGGACATGGCCCAAAGCAGTTTGCTTGCCATGGGCAGACCTGATTATCTACAGGGATACCTAGACAAGCTACTGCTAGTAACAGTGGGCCCTGTACCAGCCCTTACCTCTCAGCGATGTGAGGTTAAACCACCCCTCAGTGGAAGAGCCATCCATTGGACTGCGGGCATGGTTGCCTGATCAGAAGTGGTGAAAAAGGCAAGGGTGTGGAGTGAGCAGTGGTGGGACTGTGCTGTTTTGTACCTACCTTCACTGTGTACATAGCTACAACTCCAACCCCACAAGGCATTGTCCTTTCTGGCTTCCCACATCATTGGTTTCTGTGCTTTCTAGTGAAGCTCTAGGAGCCTTTTGGGTAAAAAGAATTACTCTGTGACTTCTGAAGGTGCGTGAGGAAAACTGCAAGCTCCAAATGTAACTGAGAGGTTGTGTGCCTGATCTGATAGGTTTGGCTGTGCTCATCAAGCCTTAGCTGCCAAGGTGATAGGAAACAGGGTGAGGACAAACAGGAAGGGAAGATAGGCAGGCAGGCAGTCTTGTGACACATCATCACTTTCCAGTTTAGATAGCTTACTTCTGCCAAATTATATACCAGTATAAACTGAGACATAAACCCTAATTCCCATCTGTCTCTTCCACCTCTGGTTTTGCATTTAGGGTACACCCGGAGAATAATTGCTTATGATACAAAAGGCAACAAGTTTGTGAAATGTGCAGACATGAAGGACAGGCGAATGCATCACGGGGCCACTGTCATCAAGAACAAGCTGTATGTCACGGGAGGACGGTGTCTCACTGTGGACAACATCATTGAAGACTCAGATTCCTTGGACTGCTATGATCCAGAGACGGATACATGGATAACGAAGGGGAAACTGCCGCACAAACTCTTTGACCACGGGTGCCTTACACTCCAGTGTGTCCCCTGTTCTAACCTTCTCTAAATGACTTTTGGTACATCCCAGGACATTCCTGGTGTTCTCCTTCCCAGAAAGGACCCACCCTGCTCTGCACAGAGCACGTGGGGAATCCTCATGGAGTCCCACAAACTCCTGTTCTTGAAGGTACCAGTGGGGCTGGTCATTCCCCAGATGCTCTGCCACAAAGGTCACAAGCTTCACGCTTATACCATAGTCATCTGACCACTATTGCATGTGGTGCTGCTGAAGTCCAGACCAGAGGCCTTACCCAGCAGCTCAACAGAAAACAAAAAAGTAATGGGTAAGAACCCAGAGCAGGATTTGGTCTTGTGAAGACTTTGAAATGAGAGGTGAATAAGAGTGCTGATACCTCCAGAGAAAGTGAGATCTGGGTAACCTTCATTTATGTTGGCATGCAAAGAAGCAGAACTACTCAGCTGCATGGCATGGCCCTTTGCTGCTCAGTGCTGACCGAGCTTTCCATGTCCGGTGGCAGGAGTGTTTGGAATAGGAAGCCCCAAGCTCTGGTTGTGTAGCCAGCCCAGTAGCATCTATCTGCATTAGCTGCAGTAATCATCTCGTAAGACATAGAATTTTAATGACATCAAATTAGAAATTAGAAAAAGGCTGATGCTTTGATCTGAATGCTCATATTACAAGATGCACATTTTATTTTCTCGAGCTACCTCTGTTTCATGATGCAGTGAAAATTTGTGTTTAATTTTCCTGCTATCCAAAGGAGCAGGAGAAGGGATAATGGAAATAAAGATCGTCTGTGTCTTCTTTTTGGAGGGCTCTTGTTTTACCAGAAGCTTGCTTCTCCCTTTGCACTAGGGATAGCAGTGGGGTTGGTTAGGAAGCTCTTCAGGTGATCTAATTCCTGAAATCTGGAATAACAGAGGGAGCACATGGAGGGAGGGGAAGTAAAAGAACAGCAGTATTTGGGAGGAGCTTTTTTTCCCCTTTCTCCCCTCTCCAAACCACTGGAAGGCAGTGATGAGAAAAAGCCAGTGACAGGAAACCGGCTTTCCAAGAAGAGCAAATGTAAGTCTGCCACTTGGCAAAGCAGCTCTGGCTCCACCAATATTTTTGTGGGGTTCTGCCACTAACTGCATATTTTTAATGGGAGGGGATTAATCATCAGATACTGAACAGGCTGTGAACTACTGTCAGGTTAGTAGGCTTGAAATAGCAAGGAGCTTTTAAGATTGCATTCGTGACCAACATCCAGAAAAAGAATGGAGTGAACTGCACCCTGTTTTCCTTGTACGTCGAGAAAGTGGGACTTTTTTGAGGGCATAAGGTGGCTTAAGGAAACCATGCTCCATGCTCCTCTTCACAGAAGGCTGTACAACTATGTATGTGGTCATCACCATGTTGCTGGACACCAACTCCAGCCACTGTGATCACCTCCTGTAAATCTGTGTCTGGGAGCAGGAGGTTAACAGAAATAGTTAACGAAGCAGGGGGCTGGAAGGAAGACTTAGATATCCACTGCTGTTTTAACAATGCAAAATAAAATGGTTATAATTGTTTGTACGAGCTTTGCGTTGAGGAGTCCCCATTGTTCCCTCTACATTGTTGATAGAGGGAATTGTTTTTGTACCAGCAGTTTTTGCCAGGGTTTCCTTCTAAGGATCTGAGTAAACCTGCAAAAAATGACTGGGAACCCAAACTCATCCCCCAGCTCGGAAGTCTTTGGCTAGGGTTCTCCTGCCTTTCAGTCTATATCATCATCTCCTCCCGTGCAAAGCAGGGCTAAATCACAGCACTTGCCAAATTGGACCGGAGCAATGATTCATTCTGCTTCCTCACAGGCCAGCCCCAGCTCCCTGGAGAAAGAAGCCTTGTCATGGCCAATTATGGAAAGTCTGCCCAGGGGAGATGTTTATTCCTAACCCCTCAGTACCGCCTTCCCAAAGCCCTTCCTGTTGTGACCCCACTCAGCTCCAAGACTCCGGGAGACGCCAGTCGCTGCCACGCATTTTAGCTGACACGGATTCCTGCCAGGCTCGTGACTGTACCCAGAACCAAGAAAAAAAAGCCGACTTGGGGTCATAACCCTGTGTTTGCAAACCATCGCCACAGCCATTGGCTTTCGCTTGGAAGCAGGCCGTTTTTGTTTAATTCCTGTATCGTATAACTACCAATTTTCTTGGTGTACATGCAGGGACCAAACAGTGCCTTGCACGGCTGAAGCTGGGCAGGAAACAGGGATTGCAAAGAGAAGGTGAGGTCGCAGCAGCGTTGAGCACAGCATTGTTCCCCCGGCCTTCAGGGAGCCTCCCGTCACCCCCACGTCCCCTGTGCTGCAAAGGGCTGTGGCCAGCTCTGCTCCAGCAGTAAACCCTGCTCGTTCCCTTCACAGGCTCCTCTCCTCACATTCATAACTCAATGAAGTTGTGTTCCCTGGGCAGTAAATAAAAAGTGTGGTTTCTGATAGCCTTCCGTCCTGTGGTTGATTGGCTTTGATGCAAACTCTGAGCGAGGCCTTTGTGGAAAGGGTTGAAATGAGAGCACCACGCTGAGCGTTACAGAGGCAGACATCTAGGCGAGGACAAGCAGCCGCTGGCTCGCTGGGTCTCAGCCCCCTGGAGCCAAAGAGGCAGCAGCACCAGCAGCTGCAGGGCAGGGCCATACAGCCTCGGGGCCAGCACCATGGGGAGAAGGGAAGGGTGAACCTCTCTGGTCAGGTTCTGGCCACCTCCTGGTCCACCTAGAGCAATACCTCGTACCCTTGCGGTTGCTGTGCCCAGCGGTGCAATGGGTGAAAGCTCTTCTAACAAGTCAGCCAAGGCAACCCTTCAGCGCCAGAAGGGGACTTCCCTGAACAGGGTCTGCAGGGCCACCAGCACCCTGAACACACTCTGAGCCACCACGTGCTTCATAAATATGACCACGTCCCCATGTGGAAGCAGGTATTTAATAAAATAAAAAAGGTTTTCAGAAAGGATCCGTGATTTGGGGGTCAGCTTTTGGAAGGGCTGAGCAGCTGTTGCCTTTTTCCAAATCAGGGAGAGATGTGAAGGCTCAGCACCTCTAAGGTCTCATGCCTGGGTGTTCCAAGACAGTCTCCAGATCATGGAAAATGTAGGATGAAGAGGTTGAAAGCAGGCTGCTTTCTGGGACAATGAGTTCCCAGTCCCTCGTGGCAGGTACATATCTAACGAAAATCTCCCGTGACATACTCTCTCCTCCCTCCCTAATATATTGGAGAGGTTTTTTAACCTCTTAGCTTTTAATAGTAGCTATCCTAAATCTTCTTTGCTGTACTTTCAGCTATCCCCACACAGATAAAGGGCAATTGATTACCCTTTGTGGCATCATATGCTTTTTTACATCTTTAAAGTTTATTAGTAGTTCAAGTTCTGTAGACTAAACAAAGCCAGCCCTTTCAATCTTCCCTCGTAAGTCATGTTTGTAGACCTCTGATGGTTTCTGTTGCTCTCCCCTGGACAATTTCCAGTTTGTCAGTTTTTTTGTTTTGTTTTGCTTCTTTTAATTTAAGCGCAGCGCCCTGGCTCAGCGTGGCGGCGCTGAGCAGAGCAGTGAAGCTCTCCACATCCTCCTGCATCTTACCTACCGCCCGCCCAGCAGGATATTTGCTTTTTGCCAGATAGCAAGCTTGGGTTCAGTCGTTCTCCAGCCTCAGGACTGAGTAATGTGTGAAAGTTTGGGCAATGTCACATGGAAAGACTGCGGGAGATGCAGGCTGTCCCAGCGCTGTGCCTTAACTCCATCTCTGCCTCGGCTTGCCGGGGCCCCGAGCCAGATCTGAAAACAATGAATTTCTCCACGGGCTTTGGACCGGGCCCTAATTATTGTGTTCTCAGCTGGATTCTTCACTAATTCTATTAATTTTTATAGCAAATATTTAGCATTTGAGTCATTTTTTATATTAGGGGAAAAATTTCAGGCAAAAAAAAAATAAAATAAAAAAAATAAAAGGAAGAAAGGGGATGATAGCATTTTCTTTTTAGCTTTCTTCCCCTTCCTTTGCTGCGCTCTCAACGCTGAACCCCGCTGCACAGACAGCTCGAGGCGGTAGGCAGCTTTGCTTTGATCTTAGCAAAGAGTCTCGCAGGTTAAGCCTGTGTTTTCTCACTGTAACCATTTCTCAAACAACACAATCCTTTCCAAGGGCAGCTTTTTTCTTGCGCACTAATATGTGTTTATAATTATAACGCATTTCCTGCTTCTTCTTGATTAAACACACCTGACAAAGTAGGAAAGCTGTTGCTGCATAAATAAACGGGCACACCGAGTTCAGCCCCTCATCGGCCCTTTTTTCCAACCGTCAGGGAGTTCACTGTGAGGTGAATCCTGCAGCCGAGAAGGAAACAATTGGGTAGAGCATATCTGAGCAGCCTACAGGGTAACTTATCCCTGGCATTGTTCCTTAGCCTGACCTGAGAGCCATTAATAATTGACAGCAGCAAAAACAATCCTTGTTTCAAAATATAAACATCCATACTTTTTTTTTTTTTCTTTTTTTTCCAGCTGCTTGAAAGCTCTCCACGGAAATTAAGCAGCCTTATTCTCCACAGCACAAATGAGCACAAATTCCTAGGTGCAAGCTTGCACCTGCAAAGGAGCTGAGGCCTGGTAATTAGAGGGCTACTAATGATGTTTTCAGCAGCTATTTCAGGCTAGCTTGCCCAGGGTGCAAACGAAGCATGGTGCATTGGGGGGAACAGGTATCTCAGGTTGCCTTTGCCACTGAAGTCAGCAGGACTGCTGAGGGCTGGTGCCAGGACACTGAGATTGATCCGGCCTCATCTGTTTGTTGAGATTTCCAAAACAGCAGCAGAGCGGCGCGGAGCCCGACTGCCCTGTCACTCTGCGAGGAGCCCTCGTGCTCCAGCTGCCACTTGTCACTTTGCTGGGTGCCTCTTTGTTTGCCTGCACTGCTTTCGTGTTGCAAGACCCGCTTCCAAGAAAAGCAAGGAGCAGCACGTCTCAAGCGGTCCTGGGCCTCGAGGTGCATACCTCGTGGTGCCTGCAAATGCAAGGCATCCCCACAGCTGCTGGGGGCGAGCAATGGGGTAAAATAGTGCTGGAGGTGGGGAGAGGGGGCAGAATCTGCTCCACTTCTTCACCTGTTCAGGAAGATATCTATAACCCATCCTCTTATATCCCGTCCTCTCATATCTAGTCTTCCTAAGATTGTTTCATGGTCCTGATGAATAGGCCCTGTCCCACCACACCTCCCTAAAGCAGACACGCTGGGTGAAGGCAGAGGCACATCACTTTCCTCAGCTCCACCACAGCCTTAAGGACCAATTTTGCCCAGGTCTTGGCTCCTTGCTGAGGTTTCTCCCTGCTCCTGGGCCCCTTCTTAGGCCAAATTTCATACCAGATGTGCTCTGCAGGTGCCCTGAGGTGGCAACGACTGCCCAGGATAGCAGGGAACAACACCAAGGACTCAACTCCTCCTAAAGCTGTTCTCAAGCTGATGGGACGCTCCTGGTCTGGGAAAACAGCTGAAGCCAACCTTCGTGCAGAGTCCTGACACCTTTCTGCAGGAGCAGGGGGACAGCAGGGGAACATGTCCAGTGCAGAAGAGCAGCGAGCAAAGTGTGTGGAGGCTTCTGCAATGTGCAGCTTGGCCACGAACCTTCGGTGCTGGGAAAGCACGTGGTTCTATCCAGATCAGCAGCCAGCTCTGGAATTAATAGGGTTGATTAAACAGTTTTGATCTGCATGGTATGTGGAGATAAGGACCCGGTTCCCAAGGGTTTCCAATGAAAACGACTATGTCAACCACAACAGATGTGACATCAGATGACAGGGGCGAGGAAAGCGGCTGGAAGGCAAGAGGCAAATATGTACCAAGGGGGCAAAACGGGCAGCTCCAGGGAGAGCAAAGTCACCATGCACTTGCTTGATCTGTTTTGATGCCGAAATGACGTGGACCCTGGCACTAGGCGGGTCGAAAGCAAGGGAAATACGCCTGCTTTATGTTGTTATGACACATATATTTCCCCCCAAATGACATTAAAGAGTACCAGAGGCTCAAACATTGTTCTGTTTATCTGTTCCCCGGGTAGGGCTCTTACTCTTAGAGACAGCCTGAGCACTGCAGAGCACGGCCCCTGTCAGGAAAATCTTGCCTTTGGCACGAGGGGCATTAGCAAGTGTGACACGGGAAGCCAGCCCAGGGGCTCAGGGCATGTGTGGCCGTCGCCCACTGCCACCTGGCAGAGACACGCAAAGCGCTGAGCCGCTGGAGGAGACACTGTGTGCTTAGGTTCACAGATAGGATGCCGATGGCACAGGACAACTCCTGCTGCTGCCATTGCCAGGTGTTTTTCCAGGGTTCATCCTGGGCAAAAGGCTGGAAGGTCTCTTTGTCACCACGACTGTGACTATGGGGCCTCCAGCTGTGGGCTTCAGGCCACGCCTCAGCCCTGGGTCATCCCTTCAAAGGAGCTTGCACCCAGATTAACCATTAATGGGATCCCAAAATTCCCCACCTAAAGCATGAACAAACTCATGCTCATGCAGGTAGTACACACGTGGGCAGGGCATCCTGAGGAGAAGAATCCCAGCAGCTTAACTGGGCACCAGCTCAAGCCTTGAACCAGGACATAGTTTAGTGGTGGGACTCGGTAGGTCAGGTTGATGGTTGGACTTGATGATCTTGAAGGTCTTATGCAACCTAAATGATTCTACGAAAACAGAGAGGTCCTACAAATATTCTTCAAGACACTATTTTTTTTTTTAATGGAGAATTCATCCTTTTTGTAACATAGCAATACTTGGGCTTGGGAGATGCTAGCTGAAGGCTTCTAGCTGACATGCCCTGTTTAGAGCCTACAAGAGTTGTCTTTTTGCTCATTGAAACTTCGAACAAATGCCAGTAAAAGCAGTTTGTTCCTTCTCCATTCATAGAGGGCTCTGGAATTTTTCTCAGGAGAAAAATGCCCAGCAAAAGAAGGGGTGCTTGCAGAGTGAAATGCAACTGACAGAGAAGCCAAAGGCATATTTGCCCTTCCAAGCGTGATCTTATGTTTTTAAGGGCAGGAAACATGACATGTACAGTTAATCACAGATGTCAAGCTGAGAGTCCATTTTGTGATGGAAACATAAAATACACTGGTTCTTACCCCAAAGATCTTGTGATAGACTCAGAATGGAGGACACAGATGATCCTCAGAGCATCATCAGCTGGAGTTTGAGATCATCCAGCTCATGCATTAGGCAAGAGCATCACCTTACATCTTAACCTGGATAACTGAAGTACACCAAAGCCCAAACTCAGCTCTTCCCAGTGGCTCCCTGACCCACAGCCCTTCCCACAGATGAGCACAGAAATGGGATCAGACAAGAGCCAAGAGCCCAGGGAAGGACAGCATGTGGGGCAGCCAGGCAGCAGCTGTCTAACACCAACCTACTCTGTGCCCCACAGCTGGAAGGACACAGCTACCCTAAAACATACCTAGGATAGGAGATGTTTTGCTGCTTTTTGACATCCAGATTTTCGCCTTCCCCAAGAAAGTGTTGGGACAATTCCTGGAACTGGCCAAAAAAAAAAAAAAGGGGGGGGGGGAGAAATGTAAATCTTTTCTGCTTTTCAAAACACATGTTTTACAGTGCGTGAGGAGGGAGGAACTCTCAGCCAGTCCAGGGCTCTCTGATTTCCAGGAACAAACTATAAAAGCCATTTAGGTTGACCGGAAATAACTTTGACCTTTCCCTTTCACATTTCCAAGGCAAATTCAAAGGTAAGGTGACAGGTAGTGCAGATAGATGTTCCTACGCTTGTCAGGCAGGGAAGGGAAATGCAGCCGGGGAAGGGATTACACGAATCCATAAGGTTTTGCCTTTATCATATTTCCTTGATTCTAGAACACGTTTTTCCTCTGCTGATCTGTGGCTGGACTAGTGAAATAGATGGATTTTCACCTATGTAAATACAACAGAGCACTGGGACTGCAGGATGTTGGCGAGCTCACCTTGATCGGGAGAAAATCCCTCGCCCAGGTTTCGGCAGAAATGTGCAGACACTGCCAGCAGAATCACGCTGCCAGGCTCAGCGGGATCTGCACTTACAGACAGTGTGAGTCACTTGCCCTGGAGCCGTAGGAGCAGAGAACATCTGAAGATCCAGATCAGATTGGTGAATCAGCAGCATCTGAAACAGTTTAAGAGGTTAAGCCTATTTATAGACAAATGAGGGTAATTTTCATCGCTGAAGGGATTGGATTTTTCTTCTTAATAAATTCATAATAAACCATAGGGAGGAGAATACTGAGATCTGTACTCAGTTAACTGCTCAGAGAGCGGAGGAGGTTTGCCCAAGACAGGGATGGAGACAAAGGAGACAGCAACTCGAGTGCATTTTTCTCACTTTCTTGCTTTTTATCCACCCATGGGACTAGATTATGCTTTCAGGAGAGTCCAAAGCATCCCTTTGGAGCCAGACATTAATCCCAATGCCTGGTACACCAGTGGGACTCCCCTGACATCCATTTCTTAATTTATTTTGTATTTTACTCCTATTATCACTGCTAGTGGATGTGAGATTTAACTTGTCAGTGCACATCAGCAGCAGAGTTAGGTGGCATCATCAGTCAAGTGAGAAGGAATGGGACTTGCTGAGTGATCATGGACAAAATATATTACTTCTTTTGTGTTTCTGTTGCCACGACATTAAAGTAAGGATGCTACCAACCCCATAGAGGCATTGTGAATGAATCCATAAAGCCTGAAAAATTCTGTCTCTCGTAAACTGCCAAAGGCATCTGCTATACAGTCCCTGTGCAGTTATTTGCTGTTTAGGAAGTAATCACACCTACAGAAAGAGTGCTGCACTCTTACATGGACATAAAGATGAACTAAGATGAGCTGATAATCTGCTGGATAAATGCAAAGAGTCGTAAAATGAATAGAGGTCTGATTTTGAGTGAGGCTGCCAAAAAAATAAAAATAAATAAAAATAATAATAATAAAAAAAGCTTATTTAAAGACCACCAATGTTAAGAAAAGCTTTTCTAAATAATATTGCTGAAGGTAGACTCCCCTCCTTTCATTACAATGCATTTTTGTACACTGCTTTCCACAGAAACCAGGAATGGATTGAGCATGGAGTTACAGACCCTCCAGGAATAGAATGGGCCGTATGGAAAGGACACGAACACATGTAGTGTCTGCAGGGGAACCATGCCTGAAGGCAGTCTCTCAAGTTAACCAAAAGTCTCCCTCCAGGTACCTGGATATGAAAACCTTCCCTTTGAGGTCATCTGAAACCTTTTTTAAAAATTCAGAGTAATATGTATGGAGCACTCCATAAACCAATTTCATTTCTAAATCTGCAGTTGCAGGTCATGCCAAAACACCACATTTCCATAGCATGCACTACTACATCCACGTACACAGGACCAGATCTTTGCTATTTTCTTGAAAAAAAAAAAATAAATAAATAAATAAAAATAAAGTTTTTCAGTTCTTTCAATATTTTGTACCAGCCTTCCTGAGACGCCTTCCTATAACCTCCCCTCAGCATCTGTTTTATTTTAAAAGGATAAAAATGCATCAAAGTCTCACACATTCTTGACACTTTCAAGGTTATCCAATTAAATTATTTATAAGAATTCATCTCTCCCCCCCTTTCTTTTTTGGTAGTTTTCATTTCATATCGTCAGTGGCAAGGACAGAGACCTGCAGGATGTGTTGTTTTTAAAAACCATTTTATTTTGTCTGTTCTGTGATGAAATCTGCCTGCAAATGGAGGATTGCGAGGATGTTTGGGCACCTGCCATCGCTCTATTAACTTTAAGCTGATTCTAGGAACTGGCAGTACTTGACTCTCCAGTTCCAAAGTAGCATTTGTGAACTGCAGGAGTCCTTCAACCTTGTCTTCCAAGCACCGCTCTCGAGGTCTCACCACCTGCCTTGGTAAGCTCAGCGCATCCCAAAATCTTAAAACTAGCAGAAGGCATCTCCATTCTTTGGGCTCTATGTGCCTGTCTTGGCACAAAAAGGGACACCGAGTGGGGATGCCCAAGATGGCAATGAAAAGGTTCAACAGCATGCACTTCATCCACATCTGCCCACATCAAAAATCCTTCATTTATCTGCTGGAGTTTGATCTGGCAGCAGATGTGTCAAATACTGCAAATCAGATTCAGGGTGCTGGTTAAGATTTCCAGGACCAGTGTGGATCTCCGGGGTGCTCCGTGGCTTCTCACACCTTCCCAAAAGCCGCTCTGCTCAGCGTGTTTCAAGAGACGCAAGCAAACCAATTAACTCCGCATGAAAATCCTGGCCTCGGTCTGTTATGCTGAGATCCTCTTGATAACAGCACTCCCTGGAGTGAGCAAAGAGCTTCCCTTGTTTTCTCTCAGTCCAAATTCAAGCAAACTTTTGCTGACCTCTTCATTCTGGCCATTCGATTTCAATGGGAAATGGACTGCACTGGGCTCTTTGACCTCAAGCCTTGTATATTTTCTCTAATATTCTTTTATCTTCACTAAATAACATGTAGCAATATTTTAAGCTAATGTGTCTCTTCAGAGGGTCACATGCAGTTCAGCAAGCATCTTGCATCAGAAGATTTCTCCAGATCCCTATTGTTTCCTTTATGTTTTTCTAAACAGGTCAGGTACTGACTTGCTGTTGCTCAAGGGAGCAAGCAGAGCCCTTCTAGCTGACAGGCTGCTACATCCAAAATAACGAAAGGGAAACCATATGTAAACCATACTTTCTGGGAATAAACTGACCGTGCTATATTTACGAGGTCAGGGGAGTACAAGCGACCCCACATGTCCCCGTGTGACTGCCCAAGTTTCTGCATAGCAGGAGAGAACAGGTCACACAGATGTAGTTACAGCAGTTGAAAGGGGATGCGGAGGAGATGAGGAAATGCCGCCAGATCTACAGCAACAGGTGGATCCCCCATGGCACCCACAAGGGACAAGCAGAGCTGGGTGCTGTGGGACGCTGAGCGCTCCCCTTCCAAGGAGCCCGCACTGCAAGAGGTGGGTCAGTGCCTGGGGACATGGGGCACCGGGGAAAGTAACCAGAGGAACTGGCACCAGCAACATCAGCCCTTTCCGAGGATTGGTCCTGCAAGGAGTTTTGGAGAAACCTGATCCTGCGATAAGGGCTGAAGCTTAGGACTTTGGAAACATGGGTTTAGGCACCTGCTGTCCCGGACTGTGTGACTATCAACAAACCATTTGGCCATGGTGCCCAGATCCCAGCGAGTGCTTAAATACCTTTGCAGATGTGGGCGTTGGTGTCTCAGTTCTCCTGTTTCCTTTCCATGCTGTGGGGAAAATATCTCTTCCCTACCTCACACATTGGAGAAGACACACATTTGGGAGTGCCAATGCTGTTTGAAATGATGTCCTTTCTTGTGGGTGGTGCAGCTGTGAGCCTGCTCGACTCAGAAGAAATGACCCATTCCCATGTTTCCATCCCAGCATGGGTGCCCCACATGACCCTGCAAGCGCCTGGCCAGCAGAGGACAAGTCACACAGAGGCAGTGACAGAAACCCAAGCAGAGCACTGCAATCCACAGGAGATTATCAAGCCCTAGGCAGCTATGGGAGTGAACTTCTAGCAGGTGAAGAAGAAAACAAATAGCACAAGGTCTGAAACACAGTCCCTAGGAATGCTAAGAAAGGCTTTCCACAGACATTTCAGACAGCTTTAGGTAGAGGAAAGGGGTGGCAAGAGCCCAGAGGCATCTCGTGGACACCAACTTGATTCCGCACCATCCTTCCCCTCACACGGGCACCGAGACATCAAGTACACATGAAATGCCACACAGCTCTAGGTCTTATTTTACTTCCAGTTTGTGCTCTTGAGTCTGTCCAAGAGGAGGAAGAGAGGGATTTTTACATACCAGGCTTACTTAGTTACACTGCTGCTATGCGGCTGGGGCTTTCAGAGCTAAGGCCAGATGCGGCCAGGCCCTTCCTAGTCCCACTGACCTTTTCCCATCAATGACTAACATCAGGCCTGTCTGTACGAGCAGAGAGCAAACAAGTCCACAACGGCAGTTCCTTGGCAGGGACTTAGTTTATCTTTCAGTGCCATGTTTAATAACACTGGATGGCACTTATCAGAATAGATTTTCCAGCAAGTGGCATACCAAAGCCTTGATGAAATCAGGCCTTCTGTCTGATGTCAATCACCCACCCTTTGCCAGTTCAAAAGTGCTATCTGTGCTGGAGAAGGAAGACCAAAGGAGCACTTAGCCCTGAAGCACACAGGTAAATCTGGCCTAGCAAAACATTGTCACAAAAAGAAGTCATCAGTCCGTAGACTTCTACCTGTTCTTTTACACTTGGTTTGAAATAACACCTAGCTACTGCATGTGTTTCCACAAGTCTTCATACCTTTTTGATGAGGAGGTGGGATATTTAATAGAGGTGGAATATGTACATAGGCATGGGTGTCTATCGAGGTGCAACCAGGTCAAACTGCATCCACCACAAATTTTGCAGACATTCCCCAGTCTTTACAATAGACTGACCCAAAAAACAGATTGCAAATATGTGAAGATTTTAGGGCCAAGCTAAATTCTCAGTGCATGGCCTGAGCCTATCCTTGCTAAATATACAAAAATGGACATTGTTCTCACCCTAGATTAGGTTATAGCTTTGGTTCATGTTGTTCCCTTGTGTCAATAGGAATTATGTTCTCTGGCATCTGCATTAGGCCCATTTGCACCAGTCCCCGATGGCTGCGGAGCTGCAAGTTCTGCTTGTGGGTGGTGGCTTTGCCTCCTAGTCTTTTGTTTTCAAAATGCAGCTGCAGAGGAGAGGAACGTGGCATCATTACTGCTATGAAAGGTCTTTTCATCCTCTGTGGTTTCCGGGTTAGAGCTATGTTGGCTGAGGATTCCTCCCCCAGGGTGGAGGAGTAATGGAAATGCAGCCTAAAACAGGATCAGGAGGAAGATGTGAAAAGGAGTGCAAACGTACCATGTATGAGTCAGTGCCACAAGAAATCACTATCCCGCCTTCCTTCTAGCGACATGAAGTCAAGATCACACCTCCTCTTGGTACAGTAAAGCTGTTCCCACACAGAGAGAAGGCAGCGTGTGTTGTTCATCATCTTAAAAAGGACTCATGTCCTGATTGAAAGTTTAATAGTGGGAAAATGTTTTCAGGTCAGTAGCATTGCAGCTTCAGAGAAGAGTAGGGAAAGCAAGCATGACATTGTGGATTCATTATCTGCTATAAAATGATACAGACTGGGTGCTGAGGCCAAATCCTCTGCATGTGCAAATCAACAAAGCCTCATTGATGCTAAACTGAGGTTAAACGGACTAACTCCATCCGATGAGCTGGCTTTTGCCAACAAAGCACTTCTAGTACCATGAGGGGTCTCTCATGACATATGATGTTTTTTAATTTTCATTAACAGTCTCAGCTCGAACTGTTCTGAAGAATTAAACTCTAGTTTTAGCACAAGGAGTAGGCAACACTGGCTGAAAAACACCCCAAACAACAGCTTTGCTGTTAAATTTCTCCAGACTCCCAAGTCTTACAGAGGCAGCTTGGGGCTATCAGTGGCTGAAGCTCAGACCAGAGCCTACCAGTTTTCCAAGGCAGATGCCAAGTCTATTGTAGTGGGGAGTATTTGTCCCCAGGAAAGAACCAGGACCCATGCGAGAAAGGTCTTCTTGTCTTAGGTAAGTGTGAATATGACAAGGCAGAGTCAAGCCCCAGATTTTTCAGAGGTCCAGGTGACTGGTGAGGATGAGGGCCAGTATGCAAAGAGGTGCTTTCATTACCTTTTTTGTCCTGAGGAGCAGGCTCCTATCTGAGGCAGAAGTGGGATGTAAGGAGGCAGGATGAAACACAACTACATGGGGTGGGACCGCCACAAGGAGCTATGGGTGGTCAAGGAGCAGAACTGATAACCCAGGCAGAGCCTGATGGACCTTCCAGTGGGACACCTGAGGACACATCATGCTCTGCACCGGCACACCACTTCTCAAGACAAGCCCTGACAACAGGAGAAGAGCAGCAGCATGCCACACCGCCTGCTCACCCATCACGTGGCGGAGGGAGCAATGCCCCAGCCGTGCAGGGCTGAGCCTGCTCGCAGGCCGCCCCATAGGCCCAGAGGCACGTCGCATTCTTCTGCCATTAGTGCCGCTCATCCAACCGCACCCAGCTGCCTGCCACGGCCACACCAAGCGCTGCAGATCCAGCAGCAGTGCTGGGGGACACAGGAGGAGCTCTCCTAGGAGAGAAGATGTGCATAGAGGTGGTGGGCCACAGGTGTCAGCCCCCACCAGAGTGGACAGGTGGGTTTGGAGATGACCACCTTGAAGGATGTGCAAGAAGAGGAAGCCTTGTTCTCCCTGCAGGCTTAAGCAGCCTACCAACCTGAGAAGGGTCTCCTTCATGGCCTGGATAGCACCCCGAGGACGCTACGATGGGGCAGGTTGGGACCAGGCCCAGGAGGGTGGCCTGGGCCATAACTATGCCCTGGATGCCCATTTCCCAACCAGCTCCTCAGAGGTGTCCATGCAGATGTACACCTGCACAGGAAGAAGGGACACCTCTGTCACACCCCTGCCAAAGGCAGGTCCTGAGCCACAGTGGGTGCACATCTCTTACTCTGGGGGGCTGTGACGTGGCACACTGTATTATAAAAAGCCTCTGTGCAATTTCTCTTGGTGTCTCTTCTCTGCTGTGTTCAGTTTATAAGCATGATGACTTTTTTCCCAAATACTAGGCTGACAAACTCTGCTGGCACCCGAGGCTCAGGCTAAATTCTAGCCCTTTCCTAGATGTTCCCAAATAAAAATCGTGCTTCCAAGGACACATGAGCATCTTACTCTCTCCAAAAAACTTGCACGTCTGTGTCTGTGGCGCCTGGTGAGCTGCTGATAAGGCACGAGGAGGAACAGGAGGCAGGGCATTCTCTGTCCACTTTGGCTTATGTGAAAGCAGACCTTGCTTCAAATACAGTCAGGAAGCAGCAAATGTAAGATGCCATTTGTCACTCTTCAGAGCAGATTTTCACTGGAGAGGTCCCACACTCATTTACAATAAATTGCCTCATAATGTGGGGTGATATATGTCATTCTCAAAGTATAAATTATATTTACATCCACTTTATGGTCTTCTCACACTGCTAAAGTGTAGTAATGTGACTGTGGGGTGAGTGATAGTGATTACTTGTCCACATGGGGAAATTCATCAGAACAACTCTGTGCATGAAGAAGAGTCTTTTTTATCTTGGAAAAATACTCTGTCTTGTTAATGTGAAAAAGAAAAAGAAAAAAAAAAAAAAATCCCATCTCAGATTTGATCTGCAGGCATTGTTTTCTTTGACCAGAACACTGTGCAGATATGTGCTGTATCTTCCTCTGAAATGGGGTCAGGAATTATGAATCTCTTCTATAACTGACATTTTTATTCACAGTATTCATCTCAAGATCGCGAGCAGAGAGCAGAAAGCTATTCCATCGAAGCAATTTGAGCTGTGAATGAGGATAAATTTGTCCTGTTTGCTTTTTTGGTTTGCTTTTCAAGCATCCAGAGAATATATTTCTTCCTATTATATGCTATTTTTCAAGGGTGATTTTACTTAGAGTCCAAAATGAGTATTGTGAAATCAACTGTTAAATTTAGATCTTCAAGCTGTTTTCATCAGAACAAAAACACGGGGATTTGTAGCTGTCAGCTTCCCTAAAACTGATTCATACAGAAAGACCAGATCCTGAGCTCAGATACCTTAAGGTAGTTTCTAGCAATACAGAGCCACAGGCATAAAATCAAGGTCCCTCTGGACCTCAGGACGAGAGATCTTTTGAGCATTTGAGATCAGGAGAGGTAGCTGGGAGTGAGCCATTTCGGCGGTTTCTCACTGTTAGCTTCCTGCAGAAACTTTTGAAAGAGGAAAACATTTCTGGTTTCTCATTTTTCTTTCTATTTTAGGATACTGCTTGTGCTACAGTAGAAGATTTCTAGCTCTGAGAGACAAATTCTGCCATTATATCTTCGGGGCATTTTATATGGGGGAAAGAGAAAGTTGGCCAGAGCACTAAAGGGGAGACCAGCAGGATTCCTCCACGCTCCAAATCCTGGTCTCAGTGGATCCACGACATTTGTGTGCTCAGGATAATGTTGTAGTTTGCCTGAGCCAGGGGCAGTTCTGGTACCACCTGCAGCGCTAACACAAGCTGTGACTGCACGTACTAGGGCCTAACTTCTCCCATGCATTGTCTGATGACTTTGGGGGCCAGGTTGCTTAACATGATAAATTACAGGCAATTACCGTATTATTATGGATTGGGTGTTTTTGTCCAACATGCCGCAGAGATGAACACATGAACACTAAGTATCACGATGCCTCTGATGTTCACAATTAAGTTTTCTGAGAAGAGATGTCCATCTGGTTCACTGGTAAAAGTGACATCTTTTATCGCTTCCCAGCAGAGGGAATCAACCACTTACTGGGTGGGCTCCTGTACTCAGAACTGGGCTTTAGTCTTGGAATTTACTCCGAGAAATAAATCATGGGTTGAAATTCTGGTTTCTGCCAATTGGAGTTTTTATCCTTCTCTGTTAGTCCAGCAAACCAGATCGATGGTCTCAGTGACACTGTGTCAGTTTAACTGCAGGAATAGTGCTGCACCATATTTTAAGTGCACCCTCATTTTATGCTCTTTTGAATGTCCTTTACATTAGGTTAGTTTGTCCCGGCCATGATGCTGTACATCAGCTCCGTGTTGCATTTCCTAGAGGGTACAAAATAAAATTAAAAAATAAAAATAAAAAAATCTTGCTAACAGACTGGCTGCTGCTGCTGGACTGTACAGGATAAAGTAAATCCATGAATATAGTTAGAAAATTAGGTTTACATTTAAAGGGGCGTAACTCCAGAGCTGACTTTTTCACATATGTGTTAAACATTATAGAACCTGTAGTTAATGCATTTATGCTGCCAACTCTTTGAGATATTTCACTGGTAAAGACCAAGCCCCCCCAGAGAAGGAAAAATGTGTATAAGGAGAGTCCTTAATGCCAGTGAACCACAGACAACCTTCTGTGGCCGAGAAGACAAACCATAGAAAAGAACAGAAAAGCAGAACAACAAAAATGCCATAACATCGATTTTAACCTTTTCCTGCTGGAAATGTTGCAGACAGCCCTCTTGCCTGACGATAGAGGATGTCCCTTTTTTCTTTTTCCTTTCTTCAGTTAAAGATAGAAACATTTATACGTTGTGTGGACAGCCAGAACATGGCCAAGCTACAGCTGGGGGAAAAAGAGGTGGAGTCATTGCATTTGGGAAGCCGTGTCCTCTTCTGCCCTTTGTGCTTTCCATGCCTGGGGAACAGGGGGATATTTTTGGAATATTATTCTAAATAACCGGGAGGAGCTATCAGGTTTCATTTCATCTGCTGGTTTAGGTCTGCAGTGCCAGTCAAGCTGTAACTGTAAATTATAAAATGGACTTCTACATGGCGAGGAGGAAAGGAAGGGACAATGCCCCCCACACCTGTGGCGATCTGTGTTTTCACCACTAAGCCCATGTTCCTGCCATTACTGCCTGCCTACGACTTATATATTTGAAGCCTATTATGTCAGCTTAGTCAGATCAGCACTGTAATGCTCTGCTCTCTGTAGTTCAGCCCCTGGGGGAGAGCAAATAGGTTCCTCTTTCTAGAGAGAACCATGGTCTTTCTGACAGCACTCAGTGGCACACAATCTGTGGTACAACTGACATCATCTAAACCCTGAAGTCTTTAGCAATGTCCCCTGCAGACCCCATGCACCCCAGTGAAGGAGGATGGACATGGAGCATGACTGACCCACCATGTCCCTCCTCTCTGGGAATCACTTCCATCTGCGTTTTCCATTCTGTCCCCTCTCCACAGCCTACAAATCTTTCAGCAATTCCATTTTTACACCAACTTCCGCTGCCCAAACAGCTGATTATTGTTCGGCCTGAACATGTAGGAAAGATGTCCCAGAGATGCACTGAGCATCTCTGTTTATATCCAGATAAGGCCGGGGATCTGGGGTGGAGGTGGCTTTGAAGATCCATCAAGATAAGGGAGTTGAGTGGTATATCCCCAGTTGACTTTTCTTGAGAAACACGTCTGAATGTAATCCCACACAAACCCCAGCATCAAGAAGGGTGGAAATGGGATAAATGGGATCAACTGTTCTCATGGCTTCAGCTATTCCCACACGCTTGCAGCTACAGTGAAACCACACCAGAAGATAAAGTGGCTTCTGACTCCGGTGATATTAAAGATTCGGGGCTGATCTCGGGTCTGAAGACTTTGAGTTGAATTTACCTTCTCTTTCTCCCTCCAGCTCAAATATTTTCTTCAAAAGACAGCAGGAAGGCCTGTTGCAAAAATATTGTGAAATTGGTTTTATGGGAAAAGTTATAAGTTTACTTTCTGGCTTCCAGGGTTGTATATTGCGTACACTGTTACATTGCCCTAATTGAACTGGAAGAGTTATACCCAGGTATGATGACACAGCCTGCTTCTACAGAGAGTCAGCAGTAGCTGCTTTGTACAAGGTGAGCTGCAGCACCTGGAAACGAGGAAAAGGCTGGGCACACGTAGTTTAAGGTAAGCAGTTGTCTTGTCATGTAGTTTTACAGCTTAGAGACCTAAAAAATCATCTGTTCAGTCAGCTGTCACCTGTTCAAGGTTTCCTGTGCTACGCACACTACCTTAGACATAAATTATTTTCCATGGACACACAACGAGACCTCAGTTAGGCTCCGTGTGTCATTATCCTCCCCCAGCAGAGCTAACGTCTTTCCCATAATGGGTATGGCTGAACGGACATACACACACATCCCCTTCCAAAAAAGCTTTCCAAGTTTGTCTCCACGAAGTTAGCCTTGGTTGTGTTATCTGGAATTAATTTTGCTGCAGCACTCATTGGACATTGAACAGACATACGAACGAGATGAGCTCTTGCACCAGCTTCACGTTCAACGGAATAGCTGATGGCTCAGCCTGGACCCAGAAGCATTTCCCTCCCCTGTGCTCCAGCTGGTGCACTTACAGTGGCCACACTTGAAAAGCCAGCACACTCTGCGCAGCTTTCGACAATAAATCGCACGGTATCTGCTGGGAAGTGCTTCGTGCTTGGCCACCAGATCTGCCTCCCGACAAGAGGGCTGGAGGAAGGGGACTACCGAGCAAGAAGCTTGGTTTGAACCACCACAGTGCTTCCAGTTAGGGTATTCCTTAGGGACACGGGTTGCAAATTTAAGAACAAAACCTGCTCTGCTAATATCAGTGGGAAAGTCGCCAGCAGCAGCTGCAGAGGCCACATTAGCCATTCTGGCAGCAGCAGAGTCTGGTTTGCAAGCTCAGATACCGCTGCTGCGTCCCACCTAGGCTGGGAAAAACCTGCGGTGTGTTAGAGTAGAACCTTAAAATTAAATGCAAACTTGGGGAGACTCACTTTCTTGATGCGATATGGGTGGGAAATCACATTGGAGAGTTTAGCTCTGAAAAAAAAAATAAAATAAAATAAATAAATAAATAAATAAATAAAGGCAAGTCCTGCTGCTGGGGATCTGCAACCCAAAGTCCAGGCTGGGACAGGCTCACCAACAGACTCCTTCCAGAGTATGGCTGCAGTTTAACAATTTCCTGCCTGCGAGCTGAGCCAAGGTAACCCTCCCTGAGCACACTTCTGACCCCAGTGAAAGGCAAGGCAATTTGACCTAGTTTAAGGAGTTTAAGGCCAATTGCATCACCCTGCAGCCGGTGCACATGAAGAGCGTGGAGCCACCGCATTGCTGCATCTCTCATCGTGCACAGGGACTTGTTAAACTCAGCTCAGCTGCCAAAAAGCCAAAGAAGGGTTCTGTCCTGGGCCAGGTGATGCATTTTGGATCAGGGGACAGAATTTTCTCCTGAACTGGCCCTTAGGCCTAACACAACAGCTCACATATCTTGCCATGTGCCAAAGTGGGATGACAGGTAACTGTTTTTTCCCTTTAGGATGGATGTGTGGTGGCTGAGTAGAGCACCTAACTGTTTTTGCAGAGCTCAAAGACTCTTAATCTGCATGAGCTCTTGCCAAATACATACATAAATATATATATGTGTCCCAGCCATGCAGGTGGCCTGCTTGGGCTCCTGAATTATGATCCTGCTGAGTTTGCTGAGTCCTGCAGCCCCGTATCCCGGTTTTACTATGGCAGGGATTCGTTATTTTTCCATCAGCTCCAAGCACCTGGACCCCTGCCAAAGTCTAAAGGGGCCTTTTTGTGACTTCAAGGGATTGGTACAGCTTGTACCTCTATCTTTGGGAAAGGAACCAGCGATACTCTCCAAAACATGCTTCTGCCCATTGCCAAGAGTTGAGATGAGCAACTCAGCACAAGGTTGCGTAGTTACGTTGTTAACCCTGAACAAGAGAGGTGGCTTGCCTTTTGAATGGGAAACACCTCAGAGAAGCAAGATACATTTTTACTGCAGTTTTAAATATAGTTTAAAATATGGATCAAGCCACTCGATAGATATTTATAAAGATAGGTTTGGTATTGCTTAGATCTTCCATTTTACAAGAAGAAGACTGCCTCTTTCCCAGCTAAAACTGGAAAAAGAGGAAACTAAAACCAAATAAAAATGGACTCAAACTCCTGATTTCATTTGTCCTGTTACAGGTACCAGTGTGGTCCCTCCTCCTTGCAGCTACCAGCTCAGGACTGAAGGAAAACACCTTGGAGAGTATCACTCTTGGGCTGCTCTGAGCTGCTTCCCTTTTTACGGCATCTTCAAGGCGCTGGGCTCCTGCTGCCTGGAGAAAGACTAGAAGAGCCTACAATTGTAGTAGCTGCCCATCATCATTTCGGCACAGTGTGTGCTGAAAATCCCATCCTTGTAATAACAAAGATGCTGCTGTGACTCCTTGGCACTTTCTCTGCAAATCCACTTGCTTCCTGGAAAAATCAGGCAGGCTTTATTCCATTCCTGGCCAAGAAAGCCCAGATGCTTTATTGCTTCATTCCCGTGCTGCCTTCAGTTTGTTCATGCTTTCATGTGAAAACAGTGTGACACATGGGAACCCGAAGTCGATGCTGTTTGTTTCCTCTATAAAGTCACTTCTTGGTGAGAGAGTTAAAGGTTACAACCAGTGAGTGGCTGCTTACTCCGGGGGTTATTCCTATAAAGCAAACCAACACTGATTTTTATTTCTGTTTATCTGAAGCTTGCAGAACACTACGCACCATGTAAACATCACAAGGCAGCAAGGGGGAAGCTGAAGGGAAGGACTGACCGCTGTGATTACGTCTGCACACAGCAAAGAGAAGCACAGAAGGAGAATTAAAAGCTGTGGTTGCTGAGCTACAAACCCTTCGCCTCTGCTGGAGCTACAGCAAGCCTGATGGGGCAAAGCCAAAGCCAAAGAAGATGTCTTCATGTTATCTGCTGGCAGGGACCAGCTCAGAGGCTGCGTGGTCTTCAGCAGTGGGGCTGATCAGAAAGCAGCATTTCTCTTTCGTGCAACTGGTCATCAAAAAAGAAAAAGGTTATAAAAATGTCTTGTATAGATTTAGATTAAGAGCACTGGCATTAAAATTGCCTGCGGGCAGTGATAAGCAAGGCAAGGGAAAGGAGCCAAACTGGTCTCGTGCCTCCTCCCTCTGAAAGGTGCTGGGCAGGAGTGGTGGCCGGTCAGCCCAGCACCGCACTCTGCCCTGCTCAGCACCTCCTGGGAGCAAAGGGGAGAGAGAACTTGTCGCCTGTGCCAGGGCGCTTAGATCCCTGCAGTCCTGGATCTCAAAATTATGGGCAGCCTCTCCATAACAAAAAGGCCTGGCACAATGACATCTCTCCATGAGATTACCAATGCCAAGTACTCAAGAAACATAGCTTAGTCTTAAATAAACATACATAGATATATATTATTGGCTTCTTGGCCAAAGCACTGAGTGTTTTGCATTTGCCTCTTGCATTTTGAGTCATGGCTGAACACACAGGACGAACCTTGCAGCGTCTCCCTGAAACTGTCAGGGCTGCAAATGTGCACTCTGGTTTGAAACAAAAGCTGAGCTTCTCACCCCAAAACTATGCTCCAGAAATTGGGGCTGTCAAAAAAGCAAGCCAGCTATCACAAGACTTACGATAAAAATCAGAAAGCAGGCAGTCGCCCTCCCAGCCAAGCATTCTTTGTGGCTACAAGTAGCCAGCTGAATCCCAGCTATGTGGCTTTAGAGACAGGAATCAGTACCTCCTACCGCACAGCAACAGGCCTTAACCATATGATCCCAAGAACGTTTCTCTGCCATCCCTCCTCACCAGCACCAGTGCACAGCACCACAGAGAGCAGCGGTACCTGCACAGCACCCGTCAGATGCTCAAGAAACAGAAAATGAGGGTGAAAGACTGAAAGTGTAAGTCTTAGATGTGAAGGATAAAGAATAGATGGCGATGGGTCAAAAATGGCCAAAAAATGGTAATTACAACTCTTCTTCTCTCCTGGTCCAAGTTCAAGCACGTGGGCCAAGTGGCTTTGTTCAGTTAGAGATGTGTTTGGGAGAGGTCCCACGCGAAGCCACAGCGCTATTCCTGGCCACGCTCTGGTCGAGCTAGGCAGGCAAAGAATGTGTGCTTCAGGAATGCAGCTCGACGGGCTGTGTTTAGGAGAAGTTGTGTATCCTACCAACCGTCAGAATCGGAAATCTCTAATAACAACGCTCCCCCACTCATGGGAGCTTTTATACGGCAAATTGTCCCACTGCCCTTTGCAGTCTGCTCCCGTGGCTGTGTCAGTCGCTGGCCACCCACCAGAGCCTGCTGGCCCCAGGCAGCTTGGTACCACGCTCCCCGTCAGGCAGTGATGCTCCTTGCATCCCACTGATGCTGTCGGGGTCATGTTTAGGTAAGCAAAATACAGAGTGACCCAGGCTGGAGCATGCTGCAGACATGGAGGCAAGCATCCCGAGAAAATTTCATGGGTTCTTTATGGAGATCAAGTGGTCAAGGCTTTGGCTTTTGTGGAAAGCAGCTGTTGATGCAGAGCAGAGTGTCTTGTATGTGGAAAAATGAGGTGTCTTGTCAAATGGGTAGTTCTGGGTTCGCCTTCATGTTAGAAACATGCAAGAGGCAGGAGGATCAGCAAAGGGACATGGTCAAATCCAGCCAGGAACGACTTCCCGATCTGCTTCCCCTGTGGTGGCTTTTACAGCACAACCATGAAATCTGCATTTGCTCAATACTGGTGAGAAAAACAACCCCTTCCAGAGCCTGTGGGATGGGGTAGATGTGCTCTGTGGTCCAGCAGGGAGGGCTTACCCTCAGGTTGCCTCCCTCATCGTGTCAAAGGAAAGCTCAGAGTGGGCAGCGTGCCCGATGGGCAGGGCTGCAACCCCCTGGCACCTTCCCAGGCCTTGCCTGGGTCCAGCTTCGGAAAGTGCCCAGCCTCCACGCAATGGAAACAGCTGTGTTCTCCAGGCTGCGGGGCAGACAGAAGGGTGGAAATTTCACACTCTGTTCCCTCCGTCTGTGTCCTCACCTTCCTTGTAAGACTGTAAGAGGTTGTCCATCCTCAGCAGCAGGCTTTGCCCTTGAACAGTGCCATCCTTCCATCTCTGAAGGCTTTAGGAGGCAGGAAAAGGAAAACACGAGGAAGCTACAAAACTGAATACCCAGCGGTAACAGGCAGCCAGAGAAAAAGAGCAGTGGGCAAAGAGAGGAGAATCTGGGTCACCAAGCTGGGCCCCCTGAGACTGCAGGCAACCAGGCAGCAGTGCACAGAGGGCTACCTAACATCAACCCCAAATGCCACAGCAAACAGCACAGCGTGCCAATAACAGCCCTCAGCCCCACTGCGGAGCCGCAGCATGATGCGCCACAAGGGCAGGAGAGACAATGGGCATGGCCACCGAGTGATGTCCCCAGGGTAATTACAGGAGATTATTGGTTATGCTAGGAAGTCAGCCATGACCCACACCACAAAGCCAGCCCAAACCAACCCCGCTACTGACTTGATTTTCGTAGGTGTGAGGGGCGCAGCACCCTGGGAGCTCAGCACCTTTGGCTGCCCTTTGCTCCCCCAGCATCTGTGGTGCTGCCCCAGCAGCTGACCCAGCATGTGCTTCGGTGCTCTGCTGTCCCACAGAGAAACCGGCTCCCTTCAGGACCATCACCGAGGCTCAGTGCAGGCACTGCTGGCTGTTTGCCACCCCAGCACTCTGCTTCTGCTCTTCTCCCTTGTGGGAGTGAATGTCAAGCACTAACAGCTCCTGGCTACAAAACCCTGGGCCGAACCCAGCAGGCAGGAGGCGGATACACCCTCTGACATAGCAAAGGTGTATTTTCCGTGAAATCAAATCACTCCTGCCGTTAGCTGCCTTGTGCCCAACTTGCAACCAGCAAGCAAGAATTCCTGGATACCCCTCTAATTCCCTCTACAAGGCACGTGCCCCTGGGGCTCTGCCTCTTCCCAGCCAGTTTGCTGACATTGTTTTGCTGCTGGCCGGTTTCAGACAGCACCCTGCTGCTTGTCCTGCCTGCGTGGGGAACTGCCAGTACTTCTGCGGCTTTCTCCTCCGTGTTATCTGCCCTAGCCACATCACTCCATGTTGCAGGGCACGTTTCTTTCAACTGAGGTAAACCAAGGGCACTGTTTAATTTTTTATTTTTTTTTTTCCCTGAATGCTGCTCACTTTGGAGTTTTCTCACCAAAGCTGGTTGCAGGTGTTTGCCCAGGATGCCGTGCTGTACACTGACCTCTGGTTCCTAAGGAGCCTCTGCTCCCACTTCACAGCAGGGTGGGCTTCTCCCAAGGAGATGGAGAACCCTGCCCTTGAGTCCTCTCGAGAGATACACACCACAGCCCTCTCACCCCGAAATCCACCACCAAGACCCCATTCAGAAGGTGGAAATCTTCAGCCCAAAGGTGACAAAGGAAACATTTGGCACCCAGATCCCACTGGGAGACAATTCCCTCGGCCTTTCAGCATCCTCAGCTTGGCCATCTCCTTCTGCCAGGCTGTGTGAGCATCACAGGACGCACCCAGTGACTCGCCGGGGAAAACCAGCGTTGATCCTAGCTGCTGAAGGTGAGCAATGCCCAGCACCTCCTCACAGGCTGCCTGACTGCTGCCACCAAGGAGGCTGGATCCTGCACTGCCGGAGCTGCCGGCTGCCAACCTGATGAGTACACAAGGTCTGACAGTCACGGGACAGGCAGGCAGGAACTGCGGTGACTTCATCCCTGCTCACCCTTTGACGGGCCTTCACCACCTCGTTAACTCTTTCTCTTTGCGAGGTGTCATGAGACTCGTGCCTGGTATGAGGATTAATTCCCACCAGGTAATGCTTTGAAGATGAGAACTGTATGTGCTGCCGGGCTCCACGGGTGTTATGTCCGACCTGTGCTCTGCCCACCTCGCAGGCAGGACTCAGTGCCCTGCAGAGAGAAGGGTTTGTGGAGCTGCTGAGGCTTGTCCCAGCCCTCGGGAAGAAACCAAGGCTGCCTCAGCCCTCAGTGAGGTGGCTGTCCCTGGCTCCCAAGGGAAAATCAGCTCCCGTGGAGCATCCCCGTGGCACAGGCCTGTGAGATACTAAGATAATTAGGGTACGGGAGCACCTGGCATGTGAGGACAGGCTGAGAGAGCTGGGGCTATTTACCCTGAAAAAGAGAAGACTGAGGGGAGACCTCATCCATGTGTATGAATATCTGAGAGGAGGGTGTCAAGAGGATGGAGCTGGTCTCTTTTCAGCTGTGCCCAGCAACAGGATGAGAGGCAACGGGCACAAACTGAAGCACAGGAGGTTCTGGCTGAATACAAGGGGGCATTTCTGTGAGGTGACAGAGCACTGGGACAGGCTACCCAGAGAGGTTGTGGAGTCTCCTTCTCTGGAGATATCCAAAACCCGCCTGGATGCCATCCTGTACAAAGTGCTCCAGGTGACCCTGCTCGGCAGGGGGGTTGGACTGGATGAAATTCAGAGGGCCCTGCCAACCTCGGCTATTCTGAGACTCCGTGAGACAAGCTCCTGCCATGGCCAGATGACTCAGCACTGGGTGGCCACCAGGCCAATCCCTCTGGAGAAATGTCTACCAGGACCTGCACGTGGAGTGTTTTCCAGGTAGTCGTGAGGTGCCCGTGCAGCAAAGCACGAGTTCCTCACCTCTCCACTGGGTGGTGGGACCAGCCTGAGCTTGTGGTGTGGGCAGGATCCCCTAACACACACCAGGCCCTCTCCTGTATGCCACGAACCCCTCGCTTTTCCTGGGGTAAATTTCCTATTTACATTGCAATAGGGTTTGCTGCCCAGAGTCTGCTCTGAAAGAGGGTTCCTGGTTTCAGTTCAGACATGATTACCCTGCTCGTGACAGGATTGCCACATCAGCGATTCCCCCAAAGCCCACTTACCTGCGGGAATTCCAGTGACTCATGGGCAGCAGGCACTTGCCTGCTGCACTTCTGCAAAACAACACTGCTGGGTTTTGTCACACACTGCCCTCATGCAATATCCTCATGCGCTGCCTCGGTGCCAATCTCCTCAGAGCTGATCTCTTGGCCCCGCAGTGTCTGTAGGTGCTGACTGTGTACCCACAGGTACAAGCTGAGGTGCCACTGTGAGGAAGTCCTTACCAGCTGCCCCCAGGCTGTGCAGTTAAAGGTTTAAGTTAGAGGTTTTGGGGGTGTGTGATCCCTAGGAGGAGGTGTAAGAGGCTGCTTTGATGCTATAAGGAGACACGGAGAGATGGAGCTGGGACCATTCAGCCTGGAGTAGGGGAGGCTCAGGGGGGATCTCATCAGTGTGTACAAACAGCTGAAGGGAGGGTGCAAAGAGAGGAGCCAGGCTCTTTTCAGTTGGTGTCCAGTGCCAGGACAAGAGGCAATGGGCACAAACCGGCATACAGGAGGCTACCTGTGAACACCAGGCAGCACGTCTCTGTGCTGGAGCCAGGAGGAGGATGCTCTTTTTTCAAGGCCGGACATTCCCGTTTCCAGCCTCTAATGCCATTTCTCAGACCTGTAAGCCATCAGTTACAGATGTACAAGCTCTGGACAAAACCTAACCCCTGAACACCAACATCCAGAGGACCAAAGGCAAAGTTGCAGTGCCTGAGCTACCTGTTGTGGGTTATCACCCAGACCACAATGGCTTTTAAAAGAGACAGGATAAATCAATCTGTGTCTGCCCTCCCTGGCACCCACTGCTCTCTCCGTCCCTTCCTGCAGACTGAACCTGACCTACAGTGCAGATGCCAAGTGACTCTCATTAGAAGGATGATGGTATTTCCACTGGCATGGACCCAACCGCCTGAACTCATCTGGGCAGGACACGGGCACCGCAGGCACCAGGGCACATGGAGATGGTCCCATTGTTAAGAGCAGTCCTCACTCTGAGTGGACTCAGCCCCTGCAGCCGTCACCCCCCCGGGGCTGCCTTGCAGATGGAGGGCAGCATCACCTGCAGTGCTGCTATTGCAACTTTGCTCATTTGTCGAAGGCACAGGATGCTTAAATCACACAAGAAACCCACTCATTTTGTTTTGCAGCTCCAAGCACTCTTGCGGCTTAAACGCTATCCCCTTTCACACAAAAAATAGCTGGCACTGCCCATAAGGAAAGGGTTTTGCTGCCCCAGAGAGTTCAGTCCTGCACCCTTGCACTTGACTTTTAGTTTCTGCTTGTGCTCTGGCTTGTCACAGCTCTCGAGCACTTTCTGCCCTGCCATGCAGGTGCAAGCACTGTTCAGATGCTGCAGGCATCCAGCACCACTCATGACCTGCACAGCCTCCCCACGGCTTCAACACTGTTATCTGCATCTTCATCGAGGGTGAATGCACAGCAACGGCACTAGCAAGCACCAGATGCCCATGGCAGTGAGCAGCACAGCCAGGGAGCGTGGGCAGTGCAGGCTGGATTAGGGCAGCTGATCCTCCCCAGCCCACGCGCCTGTTGCTCACTCATTCCCTTGGCCTGAGGAGCAAAGCAGCGGCTCCGTCCCCTCCACCACGAAATCCCTGTGTTGAGATGGGTGCAGCACAGCACCAACGGGTGCAGCAGCCCCATTGCAATACTTGCACAATGTGCCCTGCATCTGCAAAACGAGCTGTGGTGCCTGTCTGTGCACCACCCTGCCTGGGCTTGAGTGCAAAGCGGCAATTTTTAATGTTCCATAACACCTCTGCTAACAAGTACCCAATGAGCTGTGTTTATAGATGTCCGTACATATTGTCATATATAATCTTGGGTTTCAAATATTTATGCTATGAATATTCACCTATATAATATTATATAAATAGCTGTATATATATATGTGTGTATATAAACATAATGCATATGCAAACATGCATATATGAAACATAGATGCATAAAACATACATAAATAAAATATAATGTGGTGATATCAAATACAGATGTAAGAAACATACAGTTAGAAAATATTCTGTATATAATCTTTTCTGTGAGGCCGCACCTTGAGTGCTGTGCTCAGCTTTGGGCCCCTCAGTACCAGACGGACATCAAGGCCCTGGAACGTGTCCAGAGAAGGGCTACAAAGCTGGTGAAGGGCCTGGAGCACAAGTCCTGTGAGGAGCAGCTGAGGGAACTGGGGGTGTTTGGTCTGGAGAAGAGGGGGCTCAGGGGAGACCTCATTGCTTTCTGCAACTGCCTGAAAGGAAGCTGTGGGGAGCTGGGGGTCGGCCTCTTCTCACAGGTAACTAGGGATAGGACTAGAGGGAATGGCCTCAAGTTGCCCCAGGGGAGGTTCAGGTTGGAAATGAGGAGACATTTCTTCTCAGAAAGAGCAGTCAGGCTTTGGGACAGGTTGCCCAGGGAGGTGGTGGAGTCACCGTCCCTGGGGGTGTTCAAGGAAAGGTTGGACGTGGTGCTTGGGGACATTGGTGACAATGGTGGTAGGGGATGGTTGGACCAGGTGACCTCTGAGGACATCCCAGCCCTCAGCACCTCTCGCTATGCGCACGACACGAAAGGGGGCGGGGCGTTGAGGCGAGTGGGCGTGGCTTGCAGGATCGGTGGGCGTGGCGCGTCGCTGGCCCCGCCCCCTGGAGGGGCGTTGCCCATAAACACGGCCACGTGCGGCGGCGGCGGGGCCGGGCCAGCGCCGCGCTTCCGGCAACACGGCGCGCGCCGCCCATAAAGAGCGCCCGGCGCCCGCCGCGCCCGCAGCCGGACCCGGACGGCCCCGAGCCCGGCAGCTCCCCGCCGGCACCGCCCGCTCCCATCCGACCCGATCCGCACCCGATCCCCGCCGCCATGCCGTTCCTGGGGCAGGACTGGCGCTCCCCCGGGCAGAGCTGGGTGAAGACGGCCGACGGCTGGACGCGCTTCCTCGACGAGAAGAGCGGCGGCTTCGTCGGCGACATCAGCAGGTAGCGGCGCCCGCCGTGCTGGTGGGGCCGGGTCCGGTGTGGGGCACGGTCCAGGTCCCGGTCCCGGCCCCAGCCGCCGCCAGGGGGCGCTGGGTGCGGGGCGCCGCCGTTACGGCCCCCGGAGGGACCGAGGGGGGACCCCAAAATGGGCAGCGACGGCGATTTGGAGTTGCTGGAGGACAACCGGGGTCCGGGAGGTTATAGGGGGTGGGGAATGTGGGGCTCGACCCATCGCCCGTCGGGGAAAAGCCCCCCTCGGCCGCCTGGGTGGCTCGGTTAGGGCGCTGTAGGCTCAGGGTGGGTTGATTTCGGGGGTGTTTGGGGCTGGGTTTCATCCTGGAGCCGCTCAGAGAGGTGCTGAGCCCCACCTGGGGCTGTCGGAGCTTCCCCTTCTCCTAAAACCCCCGCCGGAGCCGCGCAGGCTCCCGGCTTCGTCACATGCTGTAAGGCAGCCCTGAGTCACCAGGCAGCGTTCTGCAGCACGGGAAGTAAATCAAGCCTAAACCCCAAAACCGCAGCCTGGCTCCCCCGGTGCTGGGGCCACGGGAGCAAAGCGGTCCCAGATCCCCTGAGGCTGTACCTGCTGGGCTGGGGCAGTGGGCTGCACTGATACCCGAGGCTTGTCTCCTGCAGAAATAGAGCTGCAAAGCCCCCCGTAATGCTGCTCGGAGGCATGCTGTAATTTGGAAATAGGCTGGGCAGCATCAGCCTTTTATTCCTGAGCATCTTCAAAGGAAATGTCAAAACACTCCCTGCCCCTTTGGCTCCGGGATTTTGCCCTTAAGGAGTGCCACTGAAAATCTGGCTATGTGCGACCTTCACTGGGGAGCTTTGGAGGTAACCTTCCCCCCTCCTTCTCCAGCAGCAAGCCCTTCCCTAGGCTTCCCGGTTCCCGAGCTGGAGAAGTATGATGTATCTGAAGCCAGAAATCTTCCCCGCAGATTATGAAAAGCTTGCCTTATGTGCAGCTTGATTAATCTCCCTGCAGAAGGACTCAAACCCCCAGGGTGGTTTAAGCACTGTGAAACTGCGTGGTTGAGGGCAGGAAGCCTCAGCAGCAGTAAAGGCATAATGGTCCCTGGCCAGATCGCCCCTGTCAAAACCACCCTTTTCCTGCAGAACTGCGTCTTGTTTTCAGCTCTGCCCAGCGAGGTCTGGCTGCGAGGGGACAGGAATGTACATGACAGTGGCTTGGAGCAAGCGGGGATTTGCTGTGAGCCGCGGATGAGATCCTGTTGTGCAAGGAGGCTTACGCGGCGGCTCTTTATCTTTCCCTCCTTTGTGCAAGCTCTAAATCAAGTTCAGAATGCAAAACGTCTATTTTTGTAAATAGGTAGAAAAATGTCTGGCTGGCAGGAGTTAGTGCGTGGGGAATACTGAGGTTTGGCCTGGGTTTCGGCATCTTCCTCAGTAAAAAGTGAGGAGAGTCCTGGACCGAGGTCCTGGTGGTGTGAGGTCCCGGTGCCTGACCGTTCAACCTGTCGAGGCTCCTTGGAGAACAATATGGAAATCTGTCAATACATAAACAGGGGAATAATCTGCCTCCCATGCTGGAATCCGTCCACTGCTGCTGTTTTGAAGGCTTCGGGTTACAGAGTCATTCAGTAGGAAGTCAACAGCCCGGGGTGTGCTGTTGACATGTCAGATTTAAAGCAGATCTCTCGTGCTCTCAGGCTCAGATTCTGCTGCTGTGCTGGGCATGTTAGTCTGGCCCACTACCGATTTACGTGCGGCTTTGATAAAGCAGGAGCTTGAACTTCTCAAATATGTTTCTGACTGCCGTGTTCTGTTTGGTTTTGGTCCCCCGGCGTGAAGCAGCGTAGACAGGGGAAGTGAGCAGCCGAGATGTTTTGCTCTCATGTCTGGCTTCTGGCCCTGGGGACTGTCCAGTTCTTCTGACAGAAGTGTCCAGTTCCCCTAGCTGTGAGCATTGTCCACCTGCATTTGTTTCCCTGTCCCTGCTGGCAGTGTGACCCTGCTGACAGCCACCAACCTCCCTCTCCTGGAGGCAGGCTCGGGCTGGTGATCAGATTTAGCACTGGGGAGAAGCGAGGAGCCTTGTCCTGCAGGTTTCATGTGCTGCATAGCTGTCAGGTGTGAGCAAGGCTGCGTGGTGCTCGTGTTTCTCTTGAGGCTGAGGAGTGGAAACGAGGGCTGCGGAGGAAGCAGCCTGGCTGCGGAGGGGTCCTTGCAGCACAGGAAGCTCGGCGCCGCGAGCAGCAGCGGGTTGCAGCAGCAGCCGGAGCCCCAGGGCTGTCCCGGGCCAGTGCTGCCACAGTGAAGTACCTGGGACCCTTCCTTTTTGGGTTTGGGTCTGTAGGCAGCCGTCTCCCATCCTTTGCAAGCTGCTAGAGCAGTGGGGGCAGCTCTTTTTCATCTCCCAGATGCATTGCTTGTTTTTTCCTGCACCTGTGGGGCATCCCTGCACCCCCAGCGTGTGGGGGACCAGGGCTGGAGCCAAGAGCTCCTGGACAGTGCTGCCTTCCCCTGCACACCCCAGGCTCTGCACTGCAGCTGCCCAAGGACTTCTCAGTCTCACATCGCTGCTCAGATCCGCAGGCCTGCACAGTGCGGTGATCTCGATGCGCTCGTTCAGCCTTTCATTGCCCTCAAAGAAAATAAGTGGTTACAGCTCCCTCCGCTAATGATAAAGCGAAGCTCCAGCAAATGCAGAAGATGAAGTCTTAGATGAGATCCTCGCTGTTAATTTGTACCGTCGCCGCTCTGTGGGGTTTGGAAAACCACCGGTTAAGTCTGAACCTCAGCTGAGCTTTTCCTGTAAGCTTGCAAGCAGAATGTTTTGTAGGGACTCTGTTAATACTTGTGTGCATCTGTGTCGTCAGATGGCTAAATATGTCCTGGCATAGAAATCTGTCTCAGGGATCTACACCTACAGTAGGAGGAAGTGGTGTTACTTAAGCACAGAAAGAGGTTAAAGGGAGGAAAAAACTGCTGCCTGACAGAGTCCCAGCACTGATGTGCTCTGCCTGCTCCCGTCTGTTGTGTGTTTCCTCCAGCACAGAGATGGGGCACTGGAGACTCATTTAAAAATAACGTTATTGGATGTAAAACCTGCATGCAGCCTCGGGAATGGTCTGCAACGAGGTAGCTTCAGGATTTGTAATGAAAACCTGTGTTTTCTCTCCTTACAGGAGACATAGTATTCAGCAGACCGCAGAAATAAATAGAATCCTTGCTTTGTATCATTCACAGCTTTTGTAAAAAGGAAGATCACAACAAAGAGAATCTCTTCAACAGCCTCAACTATGATGTTGCTGCCAAGAAGAGGAAAAAGGACCTGCTGAATAACAAAGCCAAGATTCAGTGTAAGATGTCTGCTTGGGCATTTATTTTTTAACTAAGCTGTTGCAGGGGGAGAATGGAAAATGCTTCAGATCTATGGGTTTTTTGGATGGTGCTTGAGAAGTCTTCCAAACGATCTCAAAGGGCTTTGCGCCCATGTTTGACTTAAGTAGAGAACTTGGATACAGCTTAATGTGAAGATTTATGCCCCTGTTAGTAATCCCTGCTCTGAGGAGTTGTACTTGTTGTGTTCAAATTTTTGTCATTTGTATTTGTCAGGAGGAGGGTAATTTTTTCCTATGGTACATTCAAATGAACCAGTTCCAGTTTTTTTTTCCCCCTGTAGACTTCCTCGTGCACAACAGCCTAAACTTATTTTCCCTTCCATATGCATGTGGAGCGCTAATTGACATCACTGGAGGCTATAAGCCTGAACGTGAGCTTTGATCGTATCTCTGCACATGGAGCGCGTGAAAAATGAACTTAGACTTCAGCCTGCTCAAAACAATGGGAGGTCTGAGATCTCTCTGTGCACAGCGAGCGGCCGGGGTCTCAGATGGCACCCCAGGGGATAACGTGGGGATCCTGCAGGGACTGCAAGTCCTGGTCCGATTGCGAGATAGGTAGTGGAGCTAGTGAAGGCTCCAAATGTAAACATCCACAGAGGAAATGAGTTACCATTCCCACACTAGTATTAGCTCACTGCGGATCCCCCAGGATTTTGGAAGCAGATGCCAAAAGCTGGCCCCTCTGTGCATTCGGTTCTCTGTGTGAACAAACAAATGTTACCATGACAGTTTTTGGCTTGGTTCTGCTGTGACCTACTCGTTTAAAAGGGCTTGATGCAGGATCTGCATGCCTGCAGCCAAGGCTGGATTTGTCCTTGGGCTCTCAGTACCAGGCAGATGTACATCACTGTCCTTAGGTGGAAAAGGGTTCCAGAAGCACAGCGTGTCCTTCAAGGCAAGGAGTCCTGTAGGATGGAGTGTTCTTATTCATATTACCTGTTGTATTGCCACTGTGTGTGAAAGGAGGGTCGAGAGCCCATGTGAAAGTGGGGAGGGAAGAGGGCTGAGCCACACAACTGCTGTTACAGTGAGGACTTCCCTGCAAGCTGAGTGAGCAGCATGTGGTGGGTACAGGGAGGCTCTTTTGGGGGACAGATGGGACAACTCCTATCTCTGAGGGAAGGGAGGGGCAATTAGAAATAGGAAAATTTTGGTCCCGAATAGGTTTTTCTTTTTTAGCAAGTTAGCCACTAGCATAAGCATGCTCCTCTGAGCCTGACCTCACTGCTAAAAGCTCTCTCCCACATGCCTGATGTCTCATGACATTTTTGCTCAACTTCAATTTTGACATTCAATCCTGAGCCTGTATCCAAGGTAATGAATAGTTAATAAAATCAATAACAACAGAACCTGGCTGTCAGCCACGCTTTCTGTTTGGTACCAAAGAAGAGGAGGTGCTATGGTATATCTGTAGCTGGCAGATTAAACATTTACAGTCTTGAGCTCTGTCGCTGAAACATAAACCCTTTTTAAGACTCGGGGCTGTCGTCTCAAATGAAGGAGTATGGAAACAAAGCAGCTCGGCAAGTTGCTAGTTTTGGTTTCAAGTTCAGCAGTGTAAACACAAAAAAAACTCCCTTTGTGATAAAAGGGCAGGGAGCACTGTGAGCAGAACAGAGATCCGGCCTTCTGCAGAGTACAAGATTAACTGAGCAAAATGTGTTTTTTAAACAGATTTCCACCAAGAGAAGTGGATCTATGTTCATAAGGGGAGCACAAAAGAGGTGAGTGCAACTGTAGGTTGTCTGTTCCCTTTTGTACTGTTTTTCCACACAGTGGAAGATAGCGAGCTGATATAAATCAGCAGAAGCTCTTAAGAGATAAGTGGAAGATCTGGCCTGTGGTTGGAATTGCAGTAATGATTTTAAGCCCTAATCAGGGAGCCAAGGCTTGCTGTGCAAGTCTCTATACGTGTGTTTAAAATATGACTTGTTTGCTTCCCTTGGTTTAAAAAAAAAGCCATTTGTGGACCAAGCCATAATACTGTTCTTGGCCTTCACCCAGCACAGTCCTAACATGGAAAATCGTTGGAATTCATCACAACGGCTCGCTTGGGCTCGTGGAGGGAAGCGGCTGTATGAAACCACCCTCTGTGAACTTGGGCTGTATGTTGAGCCCCAGGAATGTCAGACTCCTTCTCCCTCGTAAATTCTGGAGGGATGGATCTGAGCTATCTCAGGGTCATGAATAGAGCCCATGTCACTTTTGGGAAAATACCATAACCTACGCTGAACCGTGCCCACTCTTGACGTCAGTAAATGCAGCTCCATGGGAGATGGGACTGCCTCCTCTGGCTGTGAGCGAGTCCCATGCTTTGTACCCATGAGCTTGCTAAATTGAGTTCCCCTGGGTCACGTCTTCCTGATGCTGTCTGGATTCTTGTCTGCCAAAACATGACCCAGACTGTTTTTTTTCTTAGCGCCATGGTTACTGCACCTTGGGAGAAGCCTTCAACAGGCTTGACTTCTCCAGTGCTATCCTGGACTCAAGGAGATTCAACTATGTCGTGAGGGTGAGTGAAAGGCCAGGGCTTACCTTGCTGTGGTGGTGGGGAGGGTTCTGAACTGAGTGTCAGCCAGGTGATGGGAAGCACCAGCAAGCCAAAGAGGTGCATGTGGGGATGTTGGGCTTTGCATTGCCAAGTACTTGGTGGAAGATGTGTGGATAGACCCCAAAACCTATGCTCAGATCTGTTGAGATGGAGAGAGAGGGATGTGGTAGTGATGTAAAGGATGTGTAGGCTGTCCTTATTCCAACAATCCTAATATTTTAAGTTATAGTGAACAGCTGATAGTTTCAGGTAATACATAATTTCAGTTATGTATAAAATTCATGATGGAGAAAAAACAGTTGTTTCTAATTACTGTATTTTAAGTCCTGCTTCCAAATGCAGTTCCTATAGTCCCAGGAGGCGCATGGGCTCTGCAGAGGCCACAGAGCAGTGGGGACCTCTTTTTGCACAGGAGGCTGAGATACCTGCCAGCATGAGCGCTGAGGGGGGTGGCATCCTGTGAAGTGATAAACAAGAGACTTTGGGGAGCTGAGTGTTTTGAGAATGAGAAAATGGGCTGAACCTCACAGAAGTTGAAATGAAGGACTTGAGGATCATGGTTGCTCTTAATCCTGTGTGAGTGGCAGCAGTTTCAGTGGGTGAGGCATTCTGTTAGCCCTGATGCTTTCAGTTGGTGGCAGTTGTCAACCCCAGGTTTCTGCCTAGGTTCCTCATAATGTGACTTACCGTAACAGATCAGGGCTTCTCATTTCCCTCTGGGTTACCAAGAAAAGGTGGTGTTCTGGGGTATCCCCTATCCTAAGGGCTGCAGATGGTTGTATGTTTATGCACATGTGATCTGCAAATTGATCTCACATTTCAGAATGCTTATCAAGTCTTGGAATTTAATAAGCTTAAAAAAACCCTGTTATTAGCTTGAGGCTGTTTATAAACAGCTCCTTTTCACATTTCGTCAGCTGTTAATCACTGGTGAGGCACCAGCTGTTTAGGTTTTAGGTTCTGAAGCAAGCAGCAGTGGTATTGCTTTCCCTTTGAGTCAAGTGTCCTGGAAAGTCAGGAAGAAATGATCTGAGCAGGTTCACTTTAGTTCACCTGCTGGGTAGGTGACCAGGAGCTTGTGAAAACCCTGTCACCCTGGGAAGGGTACAGGCACTGGGGGGTGATTACCCACCCTCAGTGCAGGAAGGAAAATGGTAATTCGTTGGATGAAGTGCCACAGTGGTGGTGAGGGATGGGGATGATGCCAGAGGAAAAGCAGGATACGAGTCCATTGAAATTCAGGCTTCCCCAGCTCTATGAGTCCTGGGACAGCTTGTTTTCCTCCTTGCACAGAGAAGGTGGTTGCCAGGACAGATACTCACTGTTTTCTGATACTGGATATATACACGACCATGTCATCCTCAGGGCAGTTGGTTTGTGCCAAGGCAATAACCCTTTAGTTAAATGTAAAGAAGGAAAAATAAAACATGTATTTGGTGCTCCAAGGATCACCTTTGTGGATTTTTTTTTTTTTTACCTTATGACCATGAAAAACTCTGGAGACTTGTGCAAAGTCCAGCCTTAGGTCAGGCTCTGCCATGTGATGGGCTCCTGCTGCTCACACAATGTGACAATTATCTCACACAGGGCTGCAGTGACTGGGCAAGAGGCCCATGAAGTTTCTTAAAGAGCAAACTCAAATTTCAGTGTAGCTGGTAAGGCCTGGTGGGATGCTCAGGCTGACTTCTTTCTTCATTCTTCCTACGAGGACTTCTTCATAAAAGCATACCAAACCTGCCGCGTGTCCTAAATAGCAGTGTTTTGTATGGAAGTCAACATGTATCCTTGTTTCTACAAATTGCTGTCTTCTGAGCTTTTAAGGCTAAGTAGTTCCAAGGATAAAGCATTACAGAGAAGTATGAAGCTTTCTAATTGAAGCTGACTTGTGGTTTGGCGGATTAAAAAAAAAAAAGATATTAAACCTGGTACCATGGATCAAATAAAAAACTGACTTCTTAAATGAAGGGGTTGTATCAGCCAAGTCTCTGGTGAATAGTAGCTCATAAAATGCCTGGTGTGCCAGATTCACTCATGAAAAGCTCTGCCTAGATGTGGATGTTGTTTATGGGTCTCTGCAAATTGCCGGCCTCCTAGAGCACGCAGATGAGCAATCTGTCACATGGAAAATGCCTTGAATATTGGCAGGCAGATTTTTTTTCCCTTCCCTCCCTCTCCTTGTTCTCTCTGGTTCCACCCGTTGCTCAGAGGATCTGATTAATGTCACAGTATTTACTTCATCAAGCAAATGCTTTCCAAGGAGGGAAGCTGAGTTGGAATGAGGATGAGGATGCCCACAGGGAAAGAAGGGAGAGAAACAGCTACAGACCTGGCACTCTGCTGGCTATACTCAAACTCTATCAGTAGGGAAATAAGACGCATTGATGCTGTTAACAAAATGGGCTTTCAGGCTGACCACCACCTTCCTCTTGCCTTTCTCAAAGCCTTTCCCTATGAATGTCTCCGAACAAAAGTGCTGTAATGTTCTCAGTACTGACTTTGTTTTACAGGAGTCTAAGATATTCCCAGATTAAGTTCTTAGTTCCTAACAGTGCACTGATCTCTTACAAAATGGGTTCTTCCAGGTGAGGTGGAAGTGTGAGCACTGGAAAGCTTGTCAGACTTTTTTTCATGGCCAGGTACCATCAGCTGCAGCTGGTGAGTTCGTGTAACTGAAGGAGGAGAAAATCTTCCAACATCAATTTTGTTTTGACAGTGCTGGAAGTACAAGCACAGGTATTAGTGCCATGACCTGCTCCTTGCTGGACTGTTTGAACTATAGCATCTACATACACGTTACAGGAAAGTGTTCCATCTTCAGAGCTCATAAGGAAGGTGCTTGATTGACCCAGAAGATACAAGCTTTTTCATATTGAAGCAGTCCTGACTTCTCTGCTCTTGCAGAATTAACAAAGACTGGAAGTGTTCCTGTGAGCGTATGCAATATAAGCAGAGACAAGAGTGCCTGCAGCCCAGAAGTTGTTGGTTCTCCTCTGGGAACACTCTGTTCAGATGACAGTGAGGCTTTGCAGGCTGTTTCCTTCAGAAAGATTTGTCATATGATGGTTGTGTAGTAATGTCTCAAGGGAAGGTGCTGTTTCTGATCATAAAAGCTTAGGTCAGGTTAAGCTGCATGGGCACAGCTCTTGGAATAACATGATCTAGACAGCATGCAGCCTGTTAAAGTAGTCTCTTAAATTTGTTTCTTCTTAAGTTTTTATAGCCCTTAGCTCCAGGAGTCCTGGATTTATGCTGTGCTGAAAGAATATCAGCGCAATGCTGCCTCGTGGAGATCTGTCAGCACCTGCACTGTAAATCATTATAACTCGCCCTGCTGTTGTTCTACCTCCCAGCTTACAGCCAACATGACATCTCAGCCACAAAAAGTGAAGGGCTGTGAGAACAGGGGGTGACAGGAGGAAACTTCCATTGCATTGAGTTTCTCTAAGGAGCCCCAGCCCTGAGGAGCTGGGGGGATCCCACAAGACAGAGTCCTCCTTACCTATGACAGGTGTTTGGGGCATTCCAGTGTGGATTGATGCTCCAGCAGGTTGAGGCTTGTGATTTTTAAGTAGTGCTAAGCATTGCTGGGTTTGAGGCGAAGTTACACCCGCCTCAGTGCAGCACAGGCCTGCAGAGGTCTTTCAATTTCTGTGGGCCATTTGGGGCCGGATTGTCTACACCAGGAGTATGGCAGAAGTTACCAGCTGGCTGTAGGGTGCCTGTAGGTGATGTGCACAGTGATAAGTACAGAACAACAACACAGTTTTGGGGCCCTTGTTCCCTGCCATGTGTCTGTTTCCTTTTTTCTTCGTTCCTGTGGGGAGGAAGGCCTGTTGTGTTCCCTGAGCTATGTGGCCAGTGGGGTTTCAGCAGGAACCCCATCCTCTTGGTGTGGGGAATAGAGCAGGTTCTTGCCATGCTGTGAAGGCTGCTGTCTCCTGCCAGCTCTGCAGATGCTCTGGAATAACCTGCTGCACCTCTTGTCTGCAACAGCCAAGGAGGAAAGACCCCTGAGAGCAAACAAAATAGTGGCAAGGTGTCAGGAAGGGTTTTCCAGGGGAGCTACCAGGTCACCTTTTTCAACTTCTGAGGATCTGAAAGAGCAAATCAGGATCTAATGCCCTCTTTTCAGGAGGGGTTGCAGACTCCCAGCTCCAATTAAAATCAGCTGGAATGCAATTACTTAGTGTTTTTGAAAATCAGGCCTTTTAAAATTGCTCTTAACCTTTCCCTTTGTGCTCTCCCCACCATCTGTCCCTCTCAGCTGAGCGTGGGCTGGACTTAATGCAACAGCATCATAACATGCTTGCAGCTCTCCCCTGTTTTTACCCTACTCAGCATTAATCTGAACCCATCAGACTGCTTTTAGTCTGTATTATGCAAGTGACAACATTGATTTGTATCATGCCGTAGACCCAAATTTGGCAGTCCATTAAATGAGGTTGTACTCTGGGGCTGTGCCAGTGCTAAAACACCCTCAATTCACTGGGGTGTGTGGGGCATGGATGGGTCAGAGCCTGGCTGAACCGTATCCCTTACCTGTTTTACATCTATTGTATGGGAACAGAGGAATAAAAATGCCTTTTGGTTTGGAGGGCAAGCCATCAGTCGCTGGGGAGTGGAGTAGTCCTAGAACTATTCACAACATAGTTTTCATATGGAATTTCATCCTGTGTTTATTGCTGTAGGGGAAGGGAGGTGACACGTGACATCAGAGCTGGTTCACTGAACATAAATTGAACCTTGATAAACACAGGCAAGGCAAATTTTAATCTGTTTGTCTAGCTTAATTTTGTACCAATTTAGTGTTCTTCAAGGAACTGAGATTTTTATCTTCAGTCCTCATAAAGAATGGCTCTAGCTTTCCTAGCTTTTACAGTGTTGCATTACGTGATACTTATCACTGGGTGTATTTTAGTGTTTTCGGCGATGGGCACAACATCGCTAACACCCAGCCTGGAGGAAGCTGTCCCTGTGCCAGTTCCTGAGCAGTGCAATCTGGAGGCAGCAGTTGTTTGTGTACAAGAGCTGATCTGCGTGCATGTGTGCCTAATGTACAGATGGAGTCTGGCAGGTTGATCATTATAATCAAAGGCCTGGAGGCTAAATAGGTTAATGTAAGCAGAGTATCGCAGGTTACTTCGGGATGCTGTTTCTTCTACTTTGTCTAGTATTTTGAGAAATTAAGAAAAGATTTAAGACTCTGCAAACATCTTGCGGACTGTGTTGTTTTGAACAGTATTTGAGGTCTTCATTTTGCTGAGAGGCATCAGTTGGCTGTCTTGCTGCGTGCACCAAACACTGTCCAGCTCCCCTTGTATCTTGTTTCTGCAAATGAGGCAAGAAAACAGGCAGCCTGCCCTTCACAGAAGCTAGTGCAAGCCTCTTTCCTCACTTTCTTTCTGTCACGCGAGGTGTAAGATATTCATAGAATGTAAACTCAAAGCTGTCTGATGATGGTGTTGGCCTGGAAGTTAAACTGAAGAAGGCAACTTCACTCTCAAACTCACTGCTTCTAACTGGCAGTCACATGCCTGTGCCTGAGATGAGCAGAATGGGCAAACGACTGCAATAATTCCTCTCCCCGAGCTCTCTGCTTCATGGCAGGCTGCCGGTAACTTTATGGATGCATTCCTGTCATTCTTAAAACGGGGCGAACAGTTCAGCTCCTCACTTATCAAGTCTTATCAAAAAACATCTTAGTTACTTGACACAAGTAGTTGCACCTTCTCTGTACTCTCTGCGGTGCCAGCAATGGGATACCGTAGCTCCAGACGATAAAGGATTAATAAGCTAGTCATGTGGTAATGTGTTGATTGATTTGTAGCATAAAAGGTTTTTCCTTTCCCTTCTAAATTAAAACAGAAGGCTATGTACATCCAAAACAAATGGAATGACATGTGGACAGCCTGTATTTATATAATGCTGGGGGAAGGGAGGGAGGCTTGGAAGATCACAAGCCACATGTTCTGCAGAACATGACCTGTAGGAAACTTCCACGACTCTTCTTGCACCACTAGAGAGCCCAGGGAGGAGAGGGCATCTGTCCCAGGGGAAGCGCTTCCTTCAGCAACTGCAGCCCAAATTCAGCAGTACACGAGTCAGGCGATCGGTGACAGGAAGCAAATCGCAATCGAAAGTAAAAGTGAGATTTCCATGGTTTGATGGGGAGTAAACAGGACAAACAGGGAAAGGTGGATGGCTTGGGATCGGTACAGCTGCAAGAACTGCACAGAAGGGAAGAGATGTTGAGGGAATCGGGGGTTGTTAGAGGTGGGGGGAACGGCTTGGTTTTAATACAGCCCTTAACCTTTCCATCGTGGTGACAGCGCTCTGACAAAGCCCATACAACCAAGGCGTTTGACGTAAATTGCAGGGTCTGATTCTCATTACTGCCCCATCAACAACATCCCCATCCAAACCAGCGCTCGCTCGTGTTCCCTCATGACACTGCTTGTTTATGCCCCAGCGAAGGATGGTGACGTCTGCTGTTCATTGTTCCTCAGTGTGAATAGATGCTGTCAGTCTGAGCACTGCTCTGTGGTTTCCCTGCAACTCCGAGCCATGAAACCAAAGTTTTCTCCCGAGTATCATTAGAAGGCCTTTTTTTTCCCACCCCTTTCTATGTGGATTTAATTATTTCTCTGCTCATTTTTTTTTTTTCCCCCTATGCATTAGTTTGCTGTCGCTCCATCTACCTTTTATTTTCATGCAGCAAACAAGTGCCCGGACTGTTTTGCTGTGTCATGTGACAGGAGTTAAGATTAGAAAGGTATCTCTGCTCTCTAAGGCTTGCCACTTCTATTTTTATCCACAGCTGCTGGAGCTGATAGCGAAGTCTCAGCTGACGTCACTGAGTGGCATTGCCCAGAAAAACTACATGAACATCTTGGAGAAAGTGGTGCAGAAAGGTAAGAAATGGAAACACTGCGGGGGAGGAGGAGTTGGAATTAATGTGGTGTGTTCAGCATGAATGACATCCTGAGGAATACCCAGCGTAAGATGGGCGAAGAGGGACCACCCCTGTTTATTTCTGTAGCTCAGTCCCACTTTCCTTTTTGTCAGCGAAGGACTGTAGAGTGAGGGGAGTCGGAAGAAATCTCCATATCTTGGTAGGTATCTGGGAGGCAATTCCTCCTTATCCCACTTCCCTCACTACCACTCCTGCATCCTTCTGAGTCCTATTTCTGACTGCAGAAGAGGCAGCTGCTCCTGCCCCCCAGCCTGACACATCAGCAGTCTCTGCTGTGCTGTCTCCAGTTTGCAATATCAAGTGCTCCCTTTCCTCCAGGGGAAAGTGAAGCTCAAGGGCTGTCTTCACCTCCCCAGGCTCCTGGTGGGGCTGGATTGCAGCTGAGAGGTGCGGTTTCCCTTCCTGGTGCTTTAGCCCTGACTGAACGCTGGGAATGGAGAGCACCCTGTTGGGGTCTGCATGCACAACGAGGCTGGAGATCTGAGCATCTCACTGCCTGTCAGCAGGGGTGGTTGGGGAGAGGCACACACGCAACCTCTCACATGTAACAGAGGGGAAAGCTGGCTGGTTTCCCAGCTATGGAAATGGGAAGTGCTCTAGAAAGGTTGGGTACCTCATCTGCTTATCCTGGGAAGATCTCCATCTGCTCTCTAACCTGCTGTGCTTGGCTCGTGTTTAAGTGCTTTTCTGTCAAAAGAAAAGCACAGGCTGGCTCTCTTGGCCTGTGAGATTATGGCAGGTAACTTTTCTTCCCTGAAAATCATGTAGATTCAGAAAAGCACTTGGGCAGCTTCCATTTTTAACCTTTCCTTTTCCTCCAAAGTCCTTGAAGACCAGCAGAACATCAGGCTAATACGGGAATTGCTGCAGACCCTCTACACGTCCCTCTGCACTTTGGTTCAACGGGTTGGCAAGTCTGTCCTGGTTGGAAACATCAACATGTGGGTGCACAGGATGGAGATGATTCTCCACTGGCAACAGCAACTGAACAACATTCAGATCACCAGGGTAAGCACGAATCCTGAAGGCTAAAAATAATGTGGCTCCTTCATTAAACCTTCTCATGTAGCAGCTTTCATCTGGGTGACTATATCTCACTGTACTCCCGATGCAGGCAGAGTGCTAGAGAAGGACCTGAAGTTGCCAAATAACTGGCTGCATTCCTTGAATTACTTGAGTCCCTTATTTCAAAATAAAGCAATAATAGCCATTACATGTCCCCAACCAGTTCAATGTACACAGTGTGGGATCATGTTCACCGTTACCGGTGGTGTGACTCGTTTCTGGTCTTGAGGCTCTGTGTGAACAGAGCTGGGCAGGAAACTATCTCCTCCTCCTGAGAGTCTTTAGAGATGAGGCCTCAGAAAGAAAAGTCAAGTCAATCTTTCTAAAATCTGAGAAACTGCCCTCAAAACTTGTTTATCAGATATTTGAGGTTTTTAAGATTTGTTTAATCTGTAAATTAAATGCAAATTTCCAAATAGCTGCATAACTTCATGCTTCCTGGCTGAAAATACCAGTGATTCTTCCAGTAGTCTGGAGCTGGCTGTTCCAGCCAGACAAGTCCTGCTTTCACAACATCTGGCCCTCCAGCAGCATCTGTGGAGCTGGGAGAGACAAATGAGTTGATAAATTGCTAACCTGGCTTTGCATGTGAATTGAATGGGAACTTTCTCCACTTCACCTTGAATGGGTGCTCACTCCCCAGAAATGCTAAAGCCTTCCCCTTGTGTTGACCTCCCTGTCAGTGTGCCTGTTATAAGAGTCTTCTACAGTGAATTGAGCTGTGAAATTCCCACTTGGCCATACCAAACCACAGCTGAAGGGAATTATAAAAGCACCTTTTTCCTTGGTAGGTCAACTAGAAAGGTACTTAACAAGGGTTGAACGGAGGTCCTGCTTTCATCATTCTTCATGGTTGTGTTTTCTGGGAACATCATGAAACAGTTCCCAATCCTTCAGTTGTAAAGAGTAATACAGGAAGAAGGATCTGGGAGAAGATAAACTCTGGGAGGTCCCAGGGAATTTGAAGAACTGCAGAATCGACGTTCCCTTATGTGGTGGTGGTCTCTGCCCTGCTGTAGGATGTGCCTGTCCCTGCTGGTGCCCAGCTCTGGGGAGCTGCTCAGTGCCTGGGCACTGCTGGGATCAGCTCCACTGGGGCATCTGTTTCCCTGACACCCCAGGTTAGGACCTCCTGCTCAACTCCGTAAATACAGTATGGGTTTTTTTCCCCTCATCTTTAGCAAGTCTCAAAACTCCCATAAGCATTTCAAAGCTCTGCCTGCCCAGATAAAATTGCATCAAAATGTGCTTGTGAAGGGAAGTGCCTTTTATGCATGCTTAGTGTAGGTTTGCAGACACTTTTCTAAAAAGTAATGAAAATACGTGGAGAGCTTGCAAAAAAAAAAAAAAAAGGGAACAATTCACACCTCTGAAGATGGCTTCAGGTCAAGCTAGAACAAAACCTGAGTTGAGAGGAAGGCAGAACAAGCCCAGTTCTGTGCAGCCAGATGCTTACAGTGCTGAGCGCTTCTGGTATTTCTGGAGGGGGTAAAAACTTCACAACAGCCAAGACAGGCTTTTTTTTTTTAAAAAAAAAAAAAAAAACTTTAACACTGAGTATGTGCTAGAGTTGCATTAAAAAAAAAGGCACAAAAAACAACTGTCCAGAAAGTGACAACATAATGATCTGCTCTGATCTAATCTGTGTTCTTTCTCCAAAGAAAGTAATGTTTGAAAAGTCCTGGAAAGGAGTACTGAGGGAAAAGAAGTAGCAGATAAGTCTTTGGCTCAGACTCAGAAAACCTGTATGGAGTTGCTTTAGTCACACTGGCTTCCTCAGAAATAAGACATTAGTGTGTGCTTGCTTGATTTTTTTTTTTTTTTTCCTTTTTTTTTCTCCCTTGCTGAGTCAAGAGCCTGTGAGTGCAGTCCTGCCTGTTCTGCCCTGGTGGAGCTTGTGTGGGCTGTCTGCAGGAGAGCGCAAGAGCCAGCGTGGCAGGGGAGATCAGAGGGAGGTGATCCAAGGCTGCGGTGCGTTCCTCCTGCCCCTAAAAGCGACCTCAGCTTGCGCTGACGGGTGGGGACACAGCATAGCCAACGGGAGACTCACAGGCTTCAGGAATGATGGAGTGCTGCTCTCTGCCTCCTCTTCCATTTCCAAGTACACAAGTGGATCACACCAAGCAAACATCTGCGTGTAGCCAGGCAGCGTGCTCGCAGCTTAACCCTCAGCACGCAGCCATGCAGGGCTCTTCTTGTCTCCAGAGCCAGCTGGTGTTAGGGGAAAAACACCAGCTAGAGGAATAACACCAGGGGAGCTGGGAATGGCTGAAAGGCAGAGAGGGTGAGGCTGCTTGGGGCTGGGAGATGGGAACAGGGCAACAATTGTTTGAGGTTGGCTTCAGAACAAATACCCTCTGAAGGTGGCCGAGATGGTTTGACTCTTCTGGAGGGGTTCAAACCGGCTTCTGCCTTGCTGGTAGAGCTGGCCAAAAATGATGCCTGGCTTCAGTAAAGGGATTCTTTTTCAGGTACCAGGCAGTGCTGGGGGAACAGCCAGGCTGTATGGACCACCAGTAGTGCAGGCTGGTCCCTGGGGAAGGTGGGAACTGTTTATGTGCAGTTGTACTCCTCGTGCCCCTGCAGTTTCACATGGCTGGAGATGGGGCCGTGTGATTGAAAGCAGCCTCACACAGCGTTCCCCTGCTGCTGATGGCCCACGTGCTTCTTGTTTGAAACGGTTAACAGCCCTGCCAATTGCAAGGCGGGCGATGTGACTCTGCAACTTAAAAATAGCAGCATCTCTGTGCAGGGTAAACGATAAACTTGGCACATCTGCTGAACATTGTTTCTTCGTTGGGGCCCAATCCGCAAAGCTGCTGTTTGCCTTAATAAGGCTGGGGCTGATTTTGGAGCAGCCAGAGCCCAGGTCGTGGTCCTCGCTGATGCTTTGTTCTCATGGGTACGTTGGATCACCCCTAGGTGCAGGGTCTGCTAATCCATTGCAACTGGTTTGTCCTGGAGCTGTGTTGCTGCGCAGACTTGTAAAATAATCCTGAACCATATGTAGACCAGGAAAAGGTGAATTGGAGAGTAGGTGTCTTTTGGCTCTTCAGGGTGTGCTTTGATGTGGCTGAACAGCCTGCGAAGCTGTGGCTGCAGCTGGTGGGAAAGGAGCAGGTTCTTCAAGCCTTTGGAGGAAGGGTTAGCCCTGCCAGCACTGCCTTGGGAATCAGTGCAGGGATCCTGCTGCGGGTACTCATCATCTGCTGCTGTGGTTGCAGTGGGATCTTGTGATGATATGAGCTGAAACAGCACTGAAGATACCTCAAATTCTTTTCTTTGGAGGAAGGTCAAATGTTTCTTTCTTCAGAAGAAGGAACTACTTATTTTGAGTGTGAAGTGCAATACTTAAAAAGCAGTAATTCTCCTGCAAGTTAGAAGTACTTGGGTACTTCCTCAGAGCTCAATTTTGTCTTTTTTTTTTTTTTCCAGCCTGCCTTCAAAGGAACCACTTTGACAGACCTGCCACTCTGTTTACAATTAAACATCATGCAGCGACTGAGCGATGGGAGAGACCTGGTTAGCCTTGGTCAAGTGGCTCCCGACCTGCAAGTGCTCAGTGAAGACCGGCTGCTGTGGAAGAAGCTCTGCCAGTACCACTTCACAGACAGACAGGTACGAGGAGAGATGCAAATCGCTACCAGTTGCCTGTTGTAACTTGTTAGTGAACTTGTATGGATAGGACCCTCTTACTTGACTATCTTCTGGATCTGTAGGCTGTGGTGCAAGCGGATAACACAGGCTGGTATGAGAATGGCTGTAAGGATGATTTATGAGGAGGGTTCTGCATGCCACAGCAGTGACTCCTGAAATAGGAGTCTAAGGAATTAGTCACAGGGTGAACTTCTTCAGCCCTAATCCAGGTGGTAACAACTGCAAGTCATGGTTGCTCGCCCCACGTGTGCAGGGAAAACGTGCGGCCAAGCTCCAGCCTTAACTGCAGTGTCCTAAGGACTGACACCCTCGTGGAGAATCTCTGTGGTTGTGGTCCGTGAGCAATGCGTTGTACTCTCCTGCCCTTTAGAGCAAGAAATCCCCTCTGAGCTGTTTCGTGAGTGACAGGACAGTATGTGGAAACCAGCCCTGCTGCTACCCAAGTTGTACCTGTGTAAAGATCTTTGGCCTTTTGCAGGCTGGTAATCATCTAGGGTCTTCTAAAATTAATAACAAATGGAAAGAAACAAGCACCTCTCTGTTTACGGATGATGTTTATGCATGGGGTGTCTGTATCAGATCTCTGCACTTCAGGAAACCTGTGCCAGATTTCCCTACTGACTTGCTTTGTTTGCTCGCTCTGGATCTGACTTTGGAAGTGACTCTGGGGAAGTCATTTCTGTTAGAAAGTACATTCAAATCCAATTTCTGCAGCTAATGAACCCAGAAAGAAAGACAGAGGTCTCACAAGCTAATGTGACAAATTACTGACTTGAACTTCGGAAACTGTTAAATGCAGTTCCACTTCCCTGCCAGCCCGAAACAGTGGCTAATGTAGTATGAAATAGCTCTTGGGGTTTCAGGCTTTCACACAGTAGTAATTGTGAAATGAGGCTAGACCCTGATAATGGTATCAGGTGAGGCTGTTGCTATCAGGAAGCCTGTTAGAGCTGGGCATTCAGAGCAGGAATTTTCCTGGTGTTACACATAAGTTTATGTGACTGGCAGGGATGATGCTTAACTTAAAGCAAGGAAGAGAACAAGATGGGTGCAAGGAACAAACCATGATTATGTTTTTGACCTACTGCAGTTACCATCTTATTTCAGATTCGTAAACGGCTAATCTTATCTGACAAGGGACAGCTGGATTGGAAGAAGATGTACTTCAAGCTTATAAGGTGTTACCCACGGAAGGAGCAGTACGGTGACACGCTGCAGCTGTGCAGGCACTGCCACATCCTCTCCTGGAAGGTAGGAGGTGGTGGTGGGACAAACTTGGTTGGGGTAGGAGCCACAGGGCACTCAGTGCTTCCTCTGGTGGCAGCACCCTGCAGAAGCTGCGGTTCCTTTGCCCTGCATGATGGGGTGTTTTCCTACATCTTAATCCTCCCTCAACTAGTAAGACCCTTTTACCATGCTTCAGGGATTCCCATCGTGTCTACATTGAACAAGTTATTGCTGTCAAAGCCAGAGGGGAGTGAGTGAGATGGGCGTGCTGTCAGGCTATGTGCAGCAAATTGCATTAGCACTGCCAGCAACCCCTGCCACCCGTTGTGTGGAGGTGAGGGTCTTGGAAGTAGGGTTAGCTAGAATGAGAGCTGGTGGCTATAAAAGAGCCAACAACACAATTCTGCTGGCCTCTGTGTTGATATCCACGGCACATCTCTAGATTTAAGGTCCTGTAGCTGATGGTAATCTCTGACCTGTGGTGCCTCAGAACAGGATGAAAGAATGAATTGGATTTTTTCTCGTTTTATTTCCCCAGACTTCAGTAACCCCTAAAACATGAAGCCCAGTTCTGAGCTGTCTGCTTTGGCGGGAGTGGAAATATTTTGGGCTCCGCTCTGTTTGCAAGCAGGATGTCTGGCGGAGTGGCAGCACTAAGTTGGCACTTAGGTGCTCTGGCACCCTTTCTGAAGTCTCTCTAAATGGAGTTGTTTTCTCCTTTCCCAGGGTACTGATCACCCTTGCACAGCCAACAACCCGGAGACGTGCTCCACCTCTCTTTCACCGCAAGACTTTATCAACTTGTTCCGATTCTGAACTCGGATCACCGCAGCTTACGCGATTCTTACAGGACACTTTATGCCACTGAGCTTGGACACTCCATTTGTAAATAGTGTAAATATTCATGTTTGTGCGAAGCTCCTGAGTCAAGGAACAAGAGGATTTCGGAGATGAAAGGTGAAATTGCTCACTGACGTGCAGCACTTAAGGAATACAGAATTCCATAGGACTGGTATATAAATGCAGCATGTTGTACAGAGTCCCTTTTTTATGATCAGAGTACAAGATACAGGGCAAAACCTTTGTTTTTGTTTTTAGAAGTTAAAAATGAATTTGCCCCTCAACCATTTGAGAACTTTTTGGGTTTGTTTCTAATAACTGAGAGAAAGCAATATGAGGCTAGGACTGTTGAACTGTTTCTCCATCTGGTTTTATTTAGCATACATATTTATAAATACGATGTTTTTAAAAGTATTTATGAAAAATATCCCTGTGACAAGTTTAATAATACTTTTGTTTTTAAAAAGGAGACATTCTGAAATACTTAGCGTGGAACTCTAGCCTACTTACAAAAGAATCGCACCATACCACTTTCTACCTCTTAACAGATTGAGTACCTTTCAAACAAAAATCCAGTGTACAATGTGAACTTTTGTATTTTGTACAATGACTTAAAGGGAAATGTTTGTGATAGTAAGCATCTTTTCTTGCATTAATGCTTACCTCTTTACATTAGTTTTCTTGCTCTACTCAGTGCTTGAATGCCTAGATGCTAGGCACTGTATAAATACCTAAGACTTTACTCCATCCTCTTTTAATATGTTGGTTTTATGAAAGACTAAGTAAAAGGGAAGAGAAGTCACAAGGATGAAGATTATCTAAAAGGGAGGAAGTTCTATTATAGGGAAACAAAGGACTGGGTTTAATCTTGCAACATAAATTCTTATCAGCTCCGCTAGGTTAATTGCACTGGATGAATTCCCAAGTGAGGTTAGAATCTGGTTCAAGCCCATGTCTTCCTAGTTTTCCAACATATACACACGGCTCTGTATTCCCACTGCTGTCAAGTGAATTAAATCATCTTGGAGCTGGTAACTAGTAGGGAGATTAGGGCTGTTGAGTCTAGTGAAGTGATGCGGTTTTAATTCCTTGAAAGACTGGCTGCATTCTGTTTAATTTCAGGCTATCGGAGTTCAGGGTGGTGAGAGACCATAAAGAAACTGGCCAGCATTTTGCTAAAAACAGCACTCCAGGCTGCGGAAAGTGAGGGATTTCCAATATGGCACGGCCTCTTCTGTTATTTCTGTGTGCCAAGGAAATGAAGACCCTGTCTAGTCCCTTCTGCTTCCAGTGCTGACCTTCCTTATGGGATCTTTTAGCACTAGCCTAGAGCAAAGTTTTCAGTCCTATGGAGCAAGTGGCCAAACTCCTGACATCGTTGTGGCCGTGATTTGGCTCACAATCTTTCAGTGAAAAGTGAAACCTTATATATAGACATGCACCATGGCGGAACTAGAAGATTCCAGCTCATATATAACCATTTGAAAACCAGCGTTGGAAAGGTTTTGCCATTTGCCAGTAGATTTCCTGTATAGCACTTTCTCTGTTGTGCGCCATGTAAGCAGGATACCTCAGGAGGGTAAAAATTAGCGGGTTGTGTCTGACCATGTACAGAGAATTGAGGAAGAGGAGTACTCAGGACAATTCAGGAAGAACTACTTGAGTTAATATTGTTAAATATTCTGTTCCTTTTTTAATGTTTTTATAACTGACTTTCAACACTTTTCTGCAGCTATTTGTATTTTAAAAAATGGACAGTATTTGCGTTTTTGCAAACTAAATCACTTTGCATACCCTGGAAGAAACTCAAAAAGGGGGAAAAAAGCTGCCTCTAGATGGAGCAGTGGGGAAGAGTGGAAGAAGACTGGGAGGGGGGAAGGCAGGAAAAAGCTGACAAGAACTGCTGCTCTCTTGCCTTCCCACAGCAAACCCAAGTTTTTACTTTCCTAGAGAGCTCTGTGAGCCAGTGGAGCCCTTAGCCATGGCCAAGAGCTTGGCATTATCCAGAGATGAGGAGAAAACTTGGGATAGGGGATTCTGTTTTGGTATTGATGCTCTCTCCATCAGTTTGCTGGTAAAAATAAGCCTGTTGATTATACTCATGTCAACTGAAAGTGATTTAAAAGCTGATACCTTGGAAAAATCATCTTGTGCTTGTTTTGGGGGGATGCTCATGAGTAAGGGAGGCTGGTTTCTGTTTTCATTCCCGCACTGATGTCAGCGGGTAGATGAGGCTGAAATCTGCCTTGTCGAAAGAGGATGCTAAGGACAGGAACCTGCAAGTGAATGAAGTATTGCCACTGTCTTTGGAGACTCTTGTTGTTTTTTCTAGTAGTGAGAGGACTCGCATGACCTTCACCGTCACCATCTTCTGCTACCAGCTCTGACGCAGGAGTGGTTTGGTTTGTAGTCCTGCCCCTGCCGTCTGCAGTGAGTCAACCTCTCATGATGGAGGTGGCCTGAGCTGCTGGGGGTTTCTGTGCAGTCTGAGGCGATACTTGCCAGATGACACTTACCCCAACAATGAGATTGTTGCACTGGGTGAACTTTAAGCTCGTGTTTAAATCCACAACAAGAGAAAAAACAGAATTTAGCTGTGGTCTAGGAACACATTAGCTCTCACCATTGCTTCTATGAGCCCTTCACTTGTTTTGAGCAAAGAGTTTATGCCATGTCCCAAGCCCAGAGAGCACAGGTGATGCTGACAACTTACATACAACTGAGGCTCCTATCTGTAAAAGTTAATTTCTGTGTTCTATTAGCACTGGGTAGATCTTGAAGGATCAAATTGCTGAAGATCAATCAATCTGTTAATCCAGGCACTTGAGTGTTGCTCGTCCCGAGTCCTAGGATGTTGCTGTTGGTGTCCTAAGTAGCAGAAAACCAAGCAACCGCTGTGCTGGAGAACAAAACTGGCTAAACAAAAAGCAGAATATGCCTCATTCAGTTATTGCCTCAGTCACTGTCTTATTGCTCTAGCAGCTGTCAAATCAGACCCTGATCTCCTTGGGAGACTCATTGTTCCTCAAGTGGCTGGTACAGGGAGATATTGTGGGAGATTCAGTTCTCTTTTGTGCATTTAAAACAAAATGCAGTTGCATCCAAAAACAAAATGCAGTTGCATGCGAATACGTTGGTCCAGCCACTTGAAAACAAAATGCTCAGTATTCAGCAGTGCAAGGCTTTGGATGGCAGAGGGGTGAAACCAGCCGTGATAGCTCGGGACCCCAGACAGAATGGTGTAAGGCTGTTCTCTCACAAAAAGGACCTTTAGTTTAGGACAACTCTGGCAAAGCCTACTGTGAATGGGAAAACAGGCTTTTACTTGTTTTTTTTGGAAATTGAGTGTTCTTTTTAAACAGCATCTCATCCTCAAGTTGGTGGCTGCATTCCCATTAAAAATGCATCGGTTCTTATACTATGAAAGGGGGTTCTTCCTCTCTTTGGGTTTTTTTCTGCTGCCAGTGTATGCAAAGAAATGTCTTTATCTTCAGAGGTTTTTAAGCAGTGCAGTGGTGTAGAGCGTGGCACTGTGGAGAGGAAAAACATCCATGCAGGGGAGGAGGCTCAGAAAGGGAGAGATCTTTCTGTTCCAGCTTTCTATAAGAGGCAGGTGTTTGGAGTTCACTTTCATGTGATAGCCACTCCAAGAGGCACCATTTCAGCTGTACATACCTTAAGCCATTTGTATTAACTACGGTATGGTAAAGTTCGATCCTAAAATGTGTGCACCTCCTCTTAATGTTGTTTGGGTTTCTTTTACCAATTGTGAAAGCTTTTAGATCCCTTTTGTTTTGTAAAGCGATTAGAGAAACTTCTACTGCTCTGAAGACATTGCTTTTTATGTAAAACATTTAATTGCACCCTGCCACTTTCTGTATATGAGAATATCTTTTCTGTCATTTTTCTTTGCCCCCCCCCAGGTTTTGAACTGTTTGTGTTCCCATTTGTTTGACTTCGATTGCTCTAGCAAAGCTCTCTCCTCCTAGAACATACACAGGTACTACACCAGCTTTTCCTGCTCGGAAGAATCCTTGGCCTTTTTTAGCTGGAATTTGATTTAGAGCAGGAACATTTCAGGTTCTGTTAAGTAGCTAGTAAATCAGATGTGCTGTTTCACGCTTGTGCGCTGTTTCACGCTTGTGCGCTGTTCAGTACAGCAAACCAGCGCTGTCCTCTGGGGTTGTTCTCAGAAACCTGTTGCACAGCTTCCCCACGGATCAGCACCTTGCCAAAAAGAAATAGCTCTAAATTAAAATGCCACTCTTCCTAGCTGGCCTGTTAGCAGAAACAGACCCAGCAGAGCTGATGTCTGCTCAGGTTGATGAAGACTGCCAGTTACAAGGTTGGGGACTCTGGTGTTCTGCCTGTGCTGCTGTTTGCAGCTCGTTGCCTGTGATGATGCTCATTAAAGGCCCCAAAGACACAACCAGGTGTACATGTAGCTGGCAGCATGTGGCTGCTGGGGCATGAGCTGCTTTTCCAGTGCCTGATTTCAATCCCCCATCTTCCTCCAGTGATATCACTGACAGCAAATAGGCCTTGCAGGATCTGGCCCTAAGGAGAATAAACCTTGTCTTTGACATAGGTAGTCTACTGTGTTAATATTGTGAACACCAGAGAGATTCCCTCCACGCTGGCCAAGCATTGCCTTATCTCCTCCTAGGAGGGCAACTGAGGGTAGACCTTGCATTTCTTTAGCTATTATGAGCTGAGCAGAGTACTAACAGGTCTGCTACCAAGGGAGCATTTTAATTTGAAATGGCAAATATGCTCGTCTTTAGGAACTATCTGCAGTAACTATAAATACTTGTATATGGAAGAGAGTGTGTTCTGTTTTGTTTTTCTTTAAAGTTGTAAGTAGAGATGATATGAAGTGAAAGGCATCCCTTGTATAATACGACTTCTGTTTAATATTACTGTGTGGTTAAAATCCTTCCATATAAATTTGCACACTTTTTCCTCTTCCCTTGCATGTTCAACTCTGATTTTTACAGCTGTTCTGTGCAGACAGTAATGTATTTTTGTAAAACATTTTTTGACACTGAATTGCAATAAATGTTCAAACAATGTGAACCACAGAGTTGGTTGTCTCACTGCTTCCAACTTGTTGACCTTATCAGCCTTGAGCTTCTCGTGACTGTAAGCAGAAACTCTTCTGCAGGAACATCCAGAACTTGGGCTGTCATAGCACTAGGCGGAGGGGGAATGTCCAGGATGGAGCCGTTACTTCACTGCAGCTCGAAGGAAAATTAGGTGAATGGAGAACTTGCTTCTAGTAAAACTAGTGCCCACCTGCAGCTCGTGTGCTTGAATTTGCACTCTAGCAAAGCACAGGAGTGATTGTTCCAAAAGAGATCTCTCACGCTTGCAGTGATCTAATAGCTTCACTTACTGGCTTTCAGAAATGTTTTTCTAGCCATGTTATCCAAGTGACTTTGATTTATTTTTATTTTTGTCCCAGTTATTGCATCTGGTTAGTCAGCACTGCAATGCTCAGACCCAGGCTCATGGCCAGAGGGAATGCAAGCGAGGAGCCCACTGAAGGGAGTCTCAGTAAATGGGGGAAGAAATAATAATAGAAAAGGCAAATATGTCTCAGGCTGGGATGGGAGAACTTACCTTTGTAAAATGAGATGACTTGCTTCATGGAAAGCAGCTATGAAAACAAGAACAAAAAGCAGATGCTTTGTTTTTCAGTTCATTTTTACTGTCAGGTAGGGTGTTTGAGCAGTTGCATGTGTCTTTGTGGTTATGCTGTATTAGGAGGGTAGATAGAGGGTGGTATCCCCAGTCTCTGGAATATAGGACAGTCTGAAGATAGCGGTCTTAAGCAAGGCAGTGAGTAAGCTGTTCAAATGTCTTTCTTAAACTTCTTGGAAGTACTCAATTCTACTTATTTTAGTAGACTAAATCCTTTAAAGGGGATACTTGGTCTCTTTAGGAACGCATGGGTCAGTGAGCTTTGGCCATAATCCCTTCAGGTGACAAATGTCTGCCCATGCCTTTTCCCATTTTCCTAGTGCTGTCACCGTAACACCTCCAACCTTTCCAACCTTCTAGGAGCTCAACAGGTCTGGAGCAGGAGCAAGCACTGGAACAGACTGCCCGGGGAGCTGGTGGAGTCCCCAGCCCTGGAAGTAACTGAGATGCTTGGATGTGGCACTAAGGGACATGGTTTAGGGACGGGACTCAGTAGGTCAGGTTGATGGCTGGACTTGATGATCTTGAAGGCCTCTTCCAATCTAGATGATTCAGTGATTCTACAGATGGTTCAGCAGCATGAAGGAGGCCCTGCCTTGGTCAAAGATAATATGGCACCTGCTTAGCTCTAGTGAAACAATTACTCAGGAAGCTCCTTGGAATGCCCTCTCCACCTGTCTTAAAGCCCAGTAAAGAAGTAGAGAGAGGGCAAAAGCATTCTGGAAACTACTCATACATCAAAATTTAGGGTTATCACTCTTATTTGCCCCAACTTTCATTAACCATCATTTCCTGCTTCTCCTTTTTCTAAGGGATATGGGGCGAGCTCCAGAGAAGCATTTAGAGGGTTGGTTTATTTTTGACAAAACCTGAGCTGGCCCTTTTGTTAAATTGCAAAACTAGAAGAGTTGTTTTCTAAAAGGCTCTATAAATAACTCGCATAGGTTCAAAGGCCTTTCCGAAGCTGGAAGGACATCAGCTCACCCCTCGCATTTCTTGATGCGTACTATATTGTGCTTTTTAGTAGAAAATAAACAAACTAATGTCATTTTAATATGTTTTTCTTGGATCATTTTGGTCCTGGTCAGAACAGGCCTTGAACTCATAGCAGAGAAGGGGAGGAACCAAACACAAATTTTGCAGCTGAGGTGGCACGTCCAGCCCCTCACACCAAGAGATGCTGGCTGCATTTTATGCCTCCATCAGAGTTTCCAGCTCGACTGTGTTTTGTCACAGCGGTCTCTGTTGTTTGTTGCTGAAAGTACAAAATGCAACTGTTGAAAATGGGTGGCTAAACAGGAAAGACACCCACTCCCAGCTCTACAAAATAAATAAACAGCCCTCTGTGTTTTGCATTTATAGATGGAGAAATGCAATCAGCTCAGGAAATGTGATTTCCTCCTCTTTCAGGCACACCATGAATTTTGACTTATTTTAAAAGAGCTTTGACCGTCGAGTTAAAAATGTCTGTAAGAGTAGGCTCGTTCATCAAGTACATCAAAAATGATGACACTGTGGGTAAGCTTTGTCGGAGTGGTGTATGTGCTGAGCTGCCTTGAAACCTGCGTGCTCCCCACAGTTCTGAGCTCTGGGTCATGGAGCTTGTTTTTTCTTTGCCTATTCTCCTGAGGCAAAACTCACACTTTTGAGAGGGGTTTGGACCACGTTACAGTTCAGACATCTTTCTGCCTCCTGCTCTGATACCCCAGCCCAGGTGGTGTGAGATAGCCTCTGAGGAGGCCACACATCCAAGGGGAGATTTCCAAGATTAACCCCAGGCCAACGCTCAGCCCAAGTTTGTTGAGAATCCCATTGACAAGTGAATCCCATTCACAAGTGAATGAGTGTTTAAATACTGTGGTGCACTGGCACCTTGGCCCTTGCCTTGCCAAGACAAAGGGCTGTGGGTACTGCAGTAACTGGAGCTTTTGTCCCTGGGGCTTGGCACGCACTCCTGCAGGGCCTTTTGCCCATGGATGACCATGTGTAATTTGGTTTCCCACCAAAACCTGAACATGGTTTTCAACACAGGCTATCTCTCAGCTTACTTTCTTCCAGTCTTTTTATAGCTCTCTCACCTAAGTGGAATTTATTCTTTTTTTTCTTTCTTTTTTTTTTTTTTTTGGATGTGGTTGGAGGTGTAAATCCAGACGGCTGTAACGCCTGAAAGGGCATCAAGCTGTCTGTGCCACTGCTCATCAGCACTTGTACTGTCTGTGTGTAAAGCAAACACCACGATCCTTTTTAAACCTCTGAAACTGAAGTTGTTGGTGTTTTTGTTTTTGTGTTTTTTTGTTTTTTTTTTTTTTTTTTTTTTCCTTGCTTATAACCAATTAAATGGTTCTTGTTTAAAATAGCTGGCTCGTGGCAGTAGGTAGAACCCTACAATCTTTCCCTTACTACACCCTTTTATATTTAAACCCTCTATTTTTAACCCAATGGTGGGACTCAGGGTTAATGCTCGTTAGATCTGTGTCTAGACGGTTGTGAAAAACAGGAAATGAATTACATTAGAGTATGAAAGGAGAATTTAACCTTTTCTCTCCTAGCTAACATGGGACTGGGTGAAGGACTTTAGAGCAGAGTATTTGTGAAAGTTTAAGGAAGTAGAAGATGAAGAGAAAAAAAAAAAAGGGTTTCCACAAGGCCCCGTGGGAAAGATTTCGCAGAAAATAACGAGCCAGACTCTGCCCCCAGCTACACCCAGGCAGTAATTCATTTCCTGGGCTCTCTGGGGAAAAGTTGTGTTTTATTATTCCCTGCTCCTTGTGAACATTTGAAAGAAAAGACACCGGGTAACTAGTTTCACACACACACAGCACAGCTGCAGGTAGCACAGCCTCTGCGTGCTCAGTGCTAGGCCTCACGGTTTGTAACACACTTGGGCACCTTAAACCCCTTCTCCTCAGGCTAGGGCCTTGAGGTTTTTTAGTATTTGTGAATTTAGTTCGTCTTTATTTGAGAAAGAAACTGTGAAAATGCAAATTTCCCTGGCTTGAGCCTTCAGGAAAGCAGGAGCCCAAGGCCTTGCTGGCCCCAGCAGGCAGCAGGGCAATGCCTCTGCTGAAATACAGGACGGGACCCCGTTTATCTCATGCTCCTCATCCCCCTCATTTGAAATGTTTTTCCTCAGCCAAATGTCCCAGTCTCAGCTGTCAACCTGGCAGAAACCCCTGTCCCTGAGGCACAGCAGCGAGGCCTTGCCTCACCGCCGGCCTGGTCTGCCTGGTGGCAGCAGGGTTAGCGCCGTTCGTTTCCTTCATTTTACTGTGATCCTTTTCTCATTTTGAAGGCACATGAGGCTAAAGTGTGCAAATCTCTGGAGCAGTACTGTAGCTAATTTTATGGCTTCTTTAGAGCCATCCAAAAAAAAACAAACAAACAAACAAAAAAAAACACCAACAAAAAAACAACAACAAACAAGCAACTCCCCCTGATGGAACAGTCTAAAGAAAGGATGTTGAGCAACACAACATTAGCCTCTGCTTTTGTCAGTGTTTCCACTGCCAGTTCGTCTTCCTAAAGGAACCAAGCTTTGGCATGGAAAAAAAATAATAAAAATAAAAATAAAATCTTGAAATGTTTCCAAAGGGCTATGTGATGGGGTGACAATGGGAGTTAAAATGGGTAACAGCACTGCAAATTTTGGCCCAAAAGCCCTTAAATGTTGCCAGGTAGCAGCAGCCAAGGTGTGAGCATTTCTCAGGAGGAGCCAACTGCCCATGGGAGTGACAAGGGTGGAATTTAACGCCGCTGGTGGCTAGTGTTAGGAAGTGAGAGGGGACATGGAGCGCCTGCCCTTGGGGCAACACCTCCATGTCCACGTCTGTTCAGAGCTGTGCGAGGGGCTGAGCAGGGCACGGTGATACCCCGCTGCTCTCATTCCTTCCTCCTTGCTTGGTGAGCAGCGATGGGTGTCGAGGAGAGCTGTCAAGCCAGCACAGCTGCAATCCATGCTACCTTGAAAGAAGTCTTCTCTGGGCACACGCACAGAGGCACACGGGCACCCGCGCACACATTACGTGCAGCTAATTAAGAGAAGATGTCTTTTAGATGCTGGGCTCTGCAGTGTGAGTAATGGAGGTCGGTAATTTCTTGTCAGAAGCAGCTTTACTTGAAGGTTTTAGGCCATGGCTCATCCTGTGGTGGGGAAGAAATCTTTCTGCATTAATCACGAACTTGTCTTTTTCACAAATATATTCTGCTTAAGGTAAGTACACCCTGCCTGATTGTCTAAAGCAACCAGAAACGGCATTTGATTTCCAGAGGAGGTGGAAATCTGAATAGAAAAGGACACAGGTGTTCTGGTGGCCTTCATTTTAGTCCCTCTCCATGAGTACGTGTAACCCTCGAAGTCTCTCGGAGCAGGACACTGGTGGAAGAAGGCAGTCCCAGCCCATTTCTCCCAGCTGCCATGCCGAGCAGAGCCGAGGCCACGGGGAAAGCCCTAAATGAGGGATTAAGCATCTAATTCCTCCCAGTAAAACACCACTGGTACATATGGCAGGTAGGGCGCTGTAACCCCCTCCAGCTCCCTTCTTCCCACCCTGCTGCTGGGACCAACATGAGGGGAACACGGTGCTGCTGTCCCCTGGTCTAGAGCCAGGTTGGAGGCGCTTGGCCTTCCCCAGTCCTTCTTACCTTGCACCTCAGGACCGAGCTGCTTGGGCTCCGTTTACTGCGTAGCAGCTCCCTGGAACAACGTGTTTGAAAACATCTTCTGGCTAGACACATACCTTAGCATATTAAAAGGTATTTTTAGTACCTCTGGCAGAACGGATCAAACTCTGCTTTCAGCTCTACTAATATAACTCTGTGGACTTTGCTGGCATCGCCTCGTATTTGTACCGAGGTAGCAGCTGGTCAAAGTTAGTTTACTAAATAGTTGTGTTTACTTCACACAAGACAAAAAAAAAACAAGCACAGAAGAACACCAGTGGGGTTCCTGATGTACAGCAGGCTGGGGTTTTTGTGCTAGGAGCGTGACTCGGGGTGGTAGATGTTCTATATGCTGAAGAAACAGCAGCACACAGCAAGGGCAAAACATGCCAAACGCTGCCGCCCGAGTTTGTGATGACTTTGTTTTTGCACGGGTATAAATATAACGATGATCATTTCATACAGCAAAGTACTCTGTGATGAGTACATGAGTACAGTATAAATAGCCTTACTGATTACAGGAGCTATAAACACGGGCTGGAAACCCTTGTTTCCCTCCCCCCAAGTCGGAAGGCATGGCAGTGGAGGGAGGTTTTACAGTTAAATAGTTAAAAGCCGCGGCAGAGCGGTTTCTCTGGAGGGCTACAAGCATGAAGCTGGTGCTCTGCCATCCGACCAGCACGCCGAGACGGTGGGAAGCGTGCCACCACAATTACACACTCCGAAGAGGGGAAGGCCGAGCTAACTACCATATTCTTACTGTGTAGGCCGGTTTAAAAAAAAAAAAAAAAAAAGTAACATATAATGATTCCTGCCTTATTGCAGTGTTTGGGTTCCAGATATAGCCCTGCATGGGAAGGCAGGTATGACGTTGAACGGAGCCAAATGAGCATTTCCTGCTTTTAAGTCATGTAATGTCAGGAATCCGGCTCGCTGGAAACACCCTGCTCATCACACTCAACAATGCCACCTCCCTTGGGCTTTGCGAGTGACGGTCCACAGCTCGGGTCCTTTGCATGCTTATTTTCGGCGGTACGAACCCAAGCTCTGTGTGCCTCCTGCATGGGAAGTGGCTTAGCTCACCCAGAAACTCAGGGACTTGCCAGAGGCCTTAGATAAGTAGGCAAGATTTGTTTTAGCTGCCCTCAGTATCCAAGGTATTTCCTACTGTAAGTATAAGGAAACATTGAGGACACTTAAGCTGCCATATTTGTTTATCTTAGGTCAAACCGGGGAGATTTTCCAGAACCACTGCTGCAGCTGCACTTTGAGAGGCTGCATTTACAGCGAGTGCTTCTCTGCTGACTCCATGATCACAAAAAAGCCTTGCTCAGATCTTCACCGAGCGCAGATCTCCACGGACAAGGGTGCACGCAGCTGCTGAGCAAAGCTGTGCAGATGCCTCCACACACTCACTCTCCGGGTATGCTTCATTAACCTTGACCTCGGCTGGGCCAGCGCCTGTGCACAGAGGAAGCCAGAAGGGAGAAGAAAATCACCGGCATTCGCTCCCTCAAATTTCTGAGCAGGTGATTACCGCAGGCAGACGTCAAGACGGGTTTCACGTTGAGATTCCCCGAGCCTGCGAATCCAAAGTGTCCTAGGAGGGCAAACCCACCAAATGTGGAGCCAGGTGCTGGGGGCTACGGCAACCCGGCGGGGTTTTCACACCTCCTGCCTGCTCCTTGCTGTGTCCTTCAATCCACCACCTGGGGAAAAGGAGAAACCAACAGCCACACGGCACCGTAAAATGGGGAAATTCGGCCCAATTCATTCTAACAACAGAAAAGCAGACCCTAGAGCTGACCGTTTTTACAGCAGATGGTTGCAGCACCGCCGTGCTTCGCAGCACGCGTGAGGTCCTGGCTGGATGACGAGCAGGCGAGCAGGGAAGGGCCCCGCAGGCCAAAATGTTCCGATCCAGGCTCTGATCCTGGAATCTGATTCATACAAGCGCAGCCCGGTGCCTCCCAGCCGCTCACCTCATAGCGCGGGTCAGATTGCAGCGTCCTGGGTGCCTAAATATAGCTCCCAAAATCCATATATCGATTAGTTTGACGTTCTAAGGTGCCACGCACCCATTTCGGTAGGAACTGTGAACGCCGGTCTGATCCAGCGGCTTGGTAGCTTGAAGGCCTTGGCACGCTCCTCGATGCCCTTAGGGGCCCGGGCAGCCAAGGGCAACACATCACCCACTGCCCCAACCCCGCAGGACACGGATCACCTCTGCTCCGCTGTCGGGATGATTTGTTTTGAGCTGTAACAGCTCCTGGCACGCCGTGCCTGCGGGGAGCTGGCCACACGCTTGCTGCGTGCTGACTGCTCTCTCTGCTGGCCAACCGAAAAATTTTATTTCCACGAGATGGAGCTGAAGAAATGCGAATATGCACCAATCGAGAAAATGCATGTCAGAAAGAAAGAGCTTTTTTTCCCCCTAAAGTCCCAAACAGACAAATAAAAGAGGTTGAATTTAATAAATTGTATTCTTAATGAAAAAGAAGCAGTAGAGGAGAAAGAGGCAGGACAAACATGGGTCTCCTATCCCGTCACAGCTTACTGCAGCCATAATTTGGTGGAAGTGAGAGGACCTACCTGTGGGACAGGGTGCCCTCCAGTGCAGATATCAGGCCATCAGGCCCTTGCCCTCACATTTCCAGCAGCGAACATACCGGAGAAATTCCAGTGACCACCAGCACACACAAGCCAGGAGAAAATGGGATTGTCAGGAGCTTCCTTCTGTTTGTTCAATGCCTAACTCAAGGGTTCAAAAAGTCCAAAAAGCCACCACACAGGACATAAAAAACTCTCAGCACATAAACACTGTAACAATGATGGACAACAGAAAGCCAGGAGGGCTTCTTTGTGGGAAAGGACAAGCTAAAGAGTGATTAAAGAGAGAAAGGAACGTTTCTTCATGTTGATTTTTAACTTGTACATTCTGAATAATGGTTGTCTCTGTTCTCCTTAACAGCCTTAGTCCTGAAATTAGGCTGAACTTGGCAAATTCTCGTATCCGAGCCTCACTAAAGGGAGCGTGTCGTGGATTTCAGCCACCAGGAACCAGGTCAGGCTGGTAGCTCACTCGTTTAATCAAGAGGCAAACTCATGTCTGGAGGGATGAAAACCTGATGTTTTACAACAGCTTAATGGCTCTGTTGAGCAACACCCAGGTGCTGGGTTTACGCAGCAAGGTTTTGGTAGTGGGGGGCTGCAGGGGTGGCCCCTGTGAGCAGAACCAGCTCCAGCTGCTCCAAAGGGACCCACCCTGGCCCTATTCTTACATTCTCTTTTCAATTTCTCTGCACATCCAGATAAGATTAACACCTTTACTGTGCTTTTCCGCACCGAGACTGAAGCACATCACAAACATTCGCTGTAGTCTCAGTCCTTCAGTTCCCCCCAGCCGTATATTCCTGCCCCTGTCCTCACGCCACCAACAGCAGCTGCCTGACCTCCTGGCAAGCTGGCTCAGGAGCTAAAGGGAAGAAAAAGAGCTTCACTTCTTCCTCTCGGTTCAGCTCCCTATGAAAACGTGGCGGCATTTAGCAATATGAGCTACCTTGTTCAGTAGTTTACTTTTTCCCCAAGCTTTTCTTACAGCATTTAAATGCTCTTTTCAATTCGAGCATAGCATGTAGCAAAGCCACACGTTTATGGGGGATGTCAACCTCTGATTTGACGTATTAAAAAACCAAGTTCACTCTTATGTAATAAAAATAAAAGACTTTATTCAGTTCAGGGTACCCAGGGTGTTCTATCTGCCCAAGTACTTATTCCATATAAAGAAACGTAAACCATTCATAAATACAGTGTAAGAGCAGCAAAACAAATCAAACCGACTGAAAACTGCAGCAGAAAAACTTCTTTGTTTACTTCACCGTCCTTCCGAGGAGTAGCTGTCATCAGTCTGTCTGCCAAAGCGACGCACAAAGTCCGGTAAGGGGAGCACTGAGCCCCAGCCCACTTTGGGATTCATACTGATGAAATCATCCAAGTTCATCTTGGAGTCTAAAAAAAAAAGAGCGGAGAAGTGAAATGTCAGAGTTCCCGATTCAGCTTCTGTAGCACATACAGCAATCACAAAAATCATGAAAAAAAACCATTTGGAAGTTTAACTCAGAGCAGTTCACAGCACGCTTGCTGAGCAGCAGCCCAACGACTCCACAGGCCGTACGGTGCCACCACAACCTTTATCTCCAGCAGTGTGGCATTTGTCCTGAAGCCGCCCTCCGCCCATGGCAGCAATCCCATTACCTGACCAGTAAGTCTCGTTAGTCTTTAGGAACAGCGCGCATGAGAAAGATTTTATTTTTCCCTGCAACAGCAGCCTGGGAGAGTTGAGGAGCATCAGAGAAGCGGAGTGCAGACAACAACCGAAACGGAGCTGCAGAGCACCAGGTGCCTCAGTCCCTGCGCTCACACAAACCTGGCTGCTCGGGGCAGGGGAGCAGTTCCCCCGCAGTCAGGAAGCTTCTGCAGCGACAACAAACCGCTCACGGCAGCAGGCGGAGCAGGGAGCTGCCGGCTGTCTTGCTCAGGCTGGGAGGGCACAAACCTCAGCTAGGGGCAAACATTTTTTTTTCCCCACTCCTGACCTCTCCCTGCAGGAGGCAGAAACCATTCTGCCCCAGTTGCAGATCCCAGACCGCTCAGCGGAACACGCGGGTCTGTGGTTTGGGGTTTAGGCACCTCCTGCATCTTTCTTCTGGAGCTGGCCTGGTGCAAGCTGCTGACTCAGAACCATACTGATCAGATTTTTGACTCCAGCTCTGACAACAACAAACCCGTGGGTTGTTGTTATGTTCTCACTGACGATCTGTGCGAATAATCTTTTTTAATAGACGTTAAAAGAAAACTGGAAGAGATGGAGTTCAAAAAACAGAGCGGGGGAGCCCACGGATTTACTGCTACGGCTTTTCTGCTCTATTTATTTCACACGGGTGATTCCTGTGCGCGTTTAAGGATTAAGAACCAAACCAGAGTGGGCTCTAACGAATGGATTAGAAATGGAATTTGCTTCAGCTGCAAAAAGGCTGTGTAATTAGGCTTACCATTACAGACAGCATAAGCGAGAAAGGGAAGATGGTTTTGGGAATCCCACACCCAGCAGTCCCAGCCAACACCCAGCCCCTGCAGCCCTCTCCTTTGCACCACAGCTTTGTGATCTTCTGAGCCCCAGCTCTCACCGCTTGCACTGGCCCCTAACTCAACCCTTTCCTTGCCAGCCTGTCCGGGCCTTGCACATCGAAAACTCTCCTGTCCAGCCGAGCACAATCCTGCTGCTGCCACGAGTGCCAGCACAAGGCCACTTTCTACTTGACTACGTGGGGATTTCAAACAGCACAAGCGCAGCAACTTGCTGTTGTAACTCGGGAACAACCAGCAGAGGGTAACAGTTCCAGCGTGCAGGTAGCCTGCTAAGCTTGTTTTCCAGTTCCCAGCTTGTCTTTTCCTCCCAGATGCTTTTATTTTACAATTAATGCGATTACCCATGTAGTTTAAGATTTGAAAGATAAATAAGTCCCTGGTTTGTGTGCACTGAGCATAGCAGAAGAATAATTTAATTAAAATGCTCTGTGAATGGTGAAGAAGCCCAAGGGGATTGTTCCAGTAGTCACAAACACAGCTGCTGCTGTTAGCAGCTTGGAAGCTGCTGTCACACAGTAGGAAGCGAAATATTCTCTGACACTCAGAAGGGCTGCGGCAGGGCAGAACACAGTGCATCAGGAGCTTAATGAGAGCAAAAGCTGTTGTAACAAGGCAACGAGAACCGTACTGTGAAGAGCGGGTGGCCTAAGGACCAGCTGGTAGGTGGCACTGAAGCAGCAGGACAGCTGCGTAACTGCCCATAGGAAAACACCAGAGCTCTCCCACTTCTTTCATTTCAGGAGATAAAACTCCCCCTCTGTCATCCATATTTTCATGTGTTACGTCTGAAGGCTGTGCGTGTTACATTAGACCTTCCAGCTGTCGGCAACAGCTCAGCAAAAATAGAGAACACCACAAAAGCCTTTTTCTGAAGCAGATGAGAAGTGACAAACAATAATTTAAAAATCTATTAAGATTTACAACACGCCCACAGTCCTCCTCAGAGGCTGCAGGTGTGACACTAGTCTGCATTTGGGCACGCGCAGAGCTAAGGCTTCCTCCGCCCAAACTCGCTTTGTTTACAGCCCAGGAGACCTACCTGGTGCCTCCTGAGATCCTTGCGTTTCTTTCTTTCTTTTTGCTCAAGTCTGACACTTTTGCCCTGAGCAGGGACAAAATAAAAGGCCGTGCACTATGGGGTGGCGTTATCAGCCATACTTGTGGTGTCTGCCAGCAGGAGGAGTGATGTTTCAGCCAAGCCTGGGTTTGGCTCACAGACCTTGGATGAGCTCTGCGCAAGGACAGCTGCCGAAGTGAGGTGAGCAATCGGAAACAGTCTCCAAGGCTCCTCGGAGTGTTTAAATTCTTCCATGCCTCCTTTAGATACCTCAAATACTCAATACGTAAGGATAACTGTACGCTTATTATCTCCATCCTACTTGATTCTTTACTTACTCAAAAGCTCACAAAGTGAGGACCTCACTTGACAGTTTTATTTCCAGATGAGGATCAGGTTATAGCGCACATGAGCTCCTTAGATCTCTATCAGACTTTTTTTTTCCCCCGTTTCGCTAGGATCCTTCCGCTACCTTGTAGAGAAAGTACAGAAACAAACTGCAGACACCTGCCTGCCCCGTCTAGCAGCCGCCTGTTACAGAAATACATCACACGCGGCACCTCCACAGTTTCTCAGCTGTCCTACTTGCGTTCTTAAAAAAATAAAACCCCGTCGTTTATGGCTTCTAGGGATGTTCATAATAATAAAAAGAACAGATCCATCCTGCCTGTGTGCTGCCAAACACCTGGGGAGAACTGAAAATCAAACTGAGGCTCTTCCGCATTAAGAGCTGGTGCTACCAGTTGTAGCGAAGCAGTAAGGCCTGAGTAACTGTGAAACGCAGCATGCAAGCTGGATTTTACACAGGCTTGCAGCAAGGAGGGCTGATCTCATCGGGACTCATCGGCTACGGTGAATCCGCACCTCAAATCCTGTCTTGTTGGGTTTTGTTTAAAAAAAGCAGGATGCACCCAGCTCCTCCGTTAGGGCACCCGGCTCCTCCAAGCACCTGCAGCAGAGGAAGAGGCCTGAGCACTGCCAACACAAGAATTACTCCAACACAAGAATCATTCCTTTTGAGTTAGCATTTGGAAAAAAATTATTTAATTGGTTCCTGATAGGTTTATTGGTTCAATTCCAAAAGGAATTTCACAATCATTAAACGCTCCCTGGTATACTTCATAAAAAAGCATCGCTGGACCCAGCGTCTCGTCCCGGCACCGCAGTGGGTGTTTACATTACCCTATTCGGCCTACATTTGACTTTGATGCTACAGGATTTCCTTGCCCAAAGCGCACTATTTGGGCTCGGCAGCTGCTCTGCCCTGGAAGAGGCGGTATTTCAGTATCAAGCACAAAACCTCCTGTCCTTTTTAGTTTACTAAAAGCTTTAAAACCCCATGGGCTAAGAGAAGCAGGGTATGCTGAGTGTAACGTGCTTTAACACTCAGCAGGACCCGAGTGCTGATTATCTTTTAACACCACAAGTTCATAGGCTCATTTCTTTTTAACAGTACAATGCTCATACATTGAAAAATATATGTATTTGTGTTTTTTCAGTCTTCAAGCATTTGTTTAACATCAAAGACAGAGCAAACAGATGTAAGTCCTTGTACCTGATTAGCTTTTGTAATCATCTTCTCAAGAGCTGATGACTTTGACTTCTGTAAATGATGGCAATGTAATAGGGAGGAATACCGTAACGCTCTGATCGTGACGTGCCTCACAAATAAATTGGCACTAAAACCACGTACATGGTCGATGCTGCCGGCTGTTAAACTGCTGTCACCTCTAACACCAGAAGTGAGCAATTCAGTCTTACACAAACACAAATTAACATGGGAAGCGGAGTACTCTAAGCGGGGAGGGAACGGTTACCTGTAAAGGCATTTGGCATGGATGTCAACAGCAACGCCCCGGGCTCTTTCACGCTAACCAGAGGTCAGCCACCCACCTTCCTATCGAGTTTAAAGCCAGGTGCTTTATGCCTGATAAAACCGTGCACCACTGAAGCACGCACCATTACGAGGTATCTCAAGTGAGGAAAGGAAAAACAAAACCAAAGCCTGAGAAACTTGCCCTGAGTGAAAGGCAGTCGGAACGCGATATCCTAGCCCTGACAGTCTGCTCCTGTTCTGACCCAAATCTCAAAGCTACCCAGTCAGCGACCTTCCTCCCTGGGTGGGCGCAGGGTCACCAGTTAGTGTCCTCTGCAACATCCAGGCGTCTGCCCAGATGCGAGCACGTCACCACAGATGCACTCAGAGCCTTCCAGGCGTCTGGCGACAGGACAAGAAGCAAAGCACTCAAGTGGGAACACAGGAAATTCTGATTGCGTACTGGATTTGTATTTAATTATTGCCTGGAATCAAATACTGGAACACTGTGCCCAGAAAGGTGGTGCAATCCCCATCCCTGGAGTTGTTCTGGACAGAATCCTAAACCCCTGGGTGTAACAACACCTGCTTTGAGCAGGGTCTGGACTGGATGACTTGGGGATGCTCCTTCCAGCCTGGCAAGGTCCGGGCTAAGGAACAAGGTACAGGAGCAATCAAAGTCTCTATCTTTAGCTACCTACCAACATCCCAAAGGCAATCTGGAGGTTGGCTGAGACAGGCGTTTCATAACCTGGAATATCTAAAAATGCTTCACAAGGCTGTACCTGTGCTCCTGCCCCACTCGTAACTCATTTACACCTTTGTGAAACACCAAACTTTCTTAGAAGGCAATACAAAGATTGCCAATTAACTCGCCTGCAGCTTCAAGGCACAATAAACTTGGCTCTAGACACAAACCGTGCTCCTTCGACCCCACCTTCTCTAACAAACATACGGTAGTATTGTGTTATTAAAAAAGCAGCAAAACCAAACGTGCACAACAAACAACAACAAACTCGACCAAAACAAGACCTCACCACACTTTTCTCCATCTGGGAAGAAAAGGAGAGAACACAGGGCAAACATGACCCAGCTTGGCAGACACATGGTTAGAGCAAGCTGAAACGCTGTGTGATAAAAGTGGTTCAGGAAGCCGTACAGACTAGAGACGGCAGCTCATCATTTCTCTGCTCAGACCACGGGCTATTACCTAAACCACTCAAGACTCTGGGAAAAATTTGCAGCTTGCTTTCGAAGCATCCTTCAGTCTGCTCACCTGGTAGAGAAACCTCCAACACCTCACGCAGGAAAGCTTCCCACGCCCAGCTGAGCCAGAGAACGGCGTCCTGTCCTTACGTGTTCGGAAAAGGCAAGCAGTGCAGAGCCTCATTTCTTCCTGACACACTGAGCTGGCTGGATACGCCTCCACAGCATGTGTCTGAAATGTGGGCACATTTATTGGGCCCACCTCTGACCAAATCGTTCAACTCTGTTCAAAGGAAAAAGGAGTTCTGCCAGCTCACCTGCTGTTTCAATGCAGGGGTACGAGGGAGGAGGCTTCTGCCATTGCCCATTTGCATCTTTCATGTGAGATCTGTCTGAAGCAAACGTCTTCAGGTACAAATCTGCTCGTATCATCCGGATTTTCCTAAATAATAATGCAGAATTGTATCAAGAGATACATGTACATAGCGCTGCGTTAGTCACTCGGACAAGAGCCCTTTCTTCCTCCCAAGGAGCCTTGGTTAAATACTTCAGGAACACTGAGCCAGGCAGCTGGCCCATTAAGAATAAACTACAGCAAGGAAGGGCTTTTGATCACAGACGATCAAAACAATGATTAATTGATGATTAAACAATGGCAACTAAAAAGCTTTAGAAAAATAATGCAGTGCTTTTAGTTTCTTGGAGTATAACAGAAGACTTCTCTCACTGTATAGCCGCAGAGAGAACTTCAGCTTGGACTTCATGAAATAAAATTCACGGTCTTCATCTTTTTGTGTCCTCACCTGTGAAATTCGGGGTGGAGGCTGTCATCCAGCCTGAAGGCCTCCATGCTGTACAGGTCAAAGGGACAGGGAAACGGCAGCACTGTGTCAAGGTCATAAATGAAGTTCTGCTCCCCGCTGGAAACGTGAAGTAGGATAACGTGGTAGTCCTGGGGAGAATGGTAGTTGTCAGGGGTTAAACAGCTGTTAATCAGAAACTGCCAAAGGGAGTAGAAAAAAAAAGTCTCCTAAAAGTTGAGGCTCCAGCTCCTCTTTAAATCCTGCTTTCTGCCACTCAGGTATCGGGCCCGTGATGTTCCAGCACCAGGAGGGAGGTTTCCTAATGCCTGCCTCACCCCTCGTGCCTTTTGCTAAGCCTTGGTATTCTCCATATTCCTTTGTAGCCTTCTTTGATTCCAGCCTGGGCAGCTAACCTGAAGTGTGCACTCGTCCTAATACCAGATCTTTGATTCCTTAACATGCAAGGAACACGGGTATGGTGGGGGTTGGAGAAACTCCAGTTACTATTTTCAGTATTACTTCCATTGCAGTACTCCAAAATTAAATTGAAGGTAGTTGTTAACGGTTAACTCCTATTTCTTCTCAGATCATCTTGATAACGCTTGGACCTCTTTCTAAACCAAGCCTTTTTTGCAATATAAACACACCGATATTTTTCCAGAAGATGATTCTGCAATTACAGAACTTCAGGAATTCACAGATATTTTTTAAAACAGAATTTCTGAAACAAATTGCCACACAAAACTGATTTTTTCCCCCCATATGATATAACCATAACTACACATCTTTAAAAGGAATTCTTCAGTGGCAACTACTGAAGTATAGTCAGTCAAACGACACACCAAAGACACTGAAAGAGCTTACATTCATGCCGGCACCTGAAGACATGTGTTGCTCACGTTTTTCAGTCCCATGTCAGACCTACATGGCTATTTCCAACCATCAGCTTCTTACAAGACATCTATTTAACATTCTACAAAGCTGGTGGGCCCCAACAAATCCAGACAGTTTTCACAGAATTGTTGTGCGCTCTTACCGATGCTAACTAAGCTTTGTCACCTGGCGGTTTTATGGGCCATCTCACTGCTATTTTCCTGGGAACAATAAAAAGAGGACTGGATTTAGGCTGCTGCAGAAGAATAATAAATATTAATACAGAACTACAGGACGGCTGAGGTTGGAAGGGACCTCTGGAGGTCAGCTGGTCCAACCCACTGCAGGCTGCAGCTTTGGGACATCTCTGAGGAAGGGGACTCCACAAACACTCTGGACAGCCTGTGCCAGAGCTCAGCGAGACAGCTTCCTGATGCTCAGAGGGAACAGAAACCAAAGTTCCTTCCAGCAGAGGTGGCTAACACTGCCCACACCTGACCCTGCAGATAACAACTGCAGAAGCATGCACTTAAATACTGAGAAAATAAGAACAGAACGCCTTACCCAGACAACAGGCTCATCTCCATGCCCTGACTTCTGTTTCCAGAGCGGGATCTGAAAGTTAAGCAATTCGTCATAAACCACTTCTGACTTCCAGAGATTAGTTCCGGGTTGAGTAAGTTCTTTGCTGAACTCTCCATTTCATCAGCTCATATCAGTGCTGCTGTCAGAAAACTTGCTCCAGTTTCTATCTTTCAGAAGCATGAAACTGGAAACTATTTTGACCGTGTAACAATCATCCCCCTAAACTGATGGATGACAGGGAAAAATCACCCCACAGCCCGTAGGGGAACCATGATTATTTCTTCCCACAGTTCAGGCGTGTCAGATAAGGACAATCATAAAACCATTCAGGTTGGGAAAGACCTCTAAGATTATCTAGCCCAACCTTTAATTAAAATTAATGTTTGCCCTGCTCTGCTGTTTTAGGATGACTTCTTTCAAGTTTGGGAAGAATGCCATGAACCTTTTGTTCCCCTTAGGTTATCCTTGGGGCATCTAGAGGAGAAAGCAGGGCCCTATTGTGGTGCGGCAGTTCTAGCTGTTTCCTGTTACTATTTTTCAGGTTCTGCTGTTGCCTTGATGCCTAGTTTTGCGCAAATGTTGTGTAGGGTCTGGAGACCAGAAACAAATGAAGTCCTTCGTGCCTGCATTGCCTACATGCCTCTGAGCCCACCGAGCTGCTGCAGGAGGGCCACTTCTCATCTAACCAGGTTGTAGTTAAAAGCCCTGGGGCCAGCTCTCACCTATCCCTGGCTGTAGCTGACCAGCCCCAGCCCCACGGAGCGCACAACTCACCCACTCACCATCCTCCTCTCGTTGGATATGAAAACCGCGTAGAACTCCTCCAGAGGATACTCCCCCCGACTCCTGATGTAGTCGCACAGCTTCCACACGTTTTCCTCACTGCAAAACACAACCGTCGACGGTGCCGTTTATCTTTTCAATCCCCCTTTGAGCTTCACCTCCAGCAACCCAAACGGCGTCGGGAAGGTTTCCCGGGGGGGCGAATTAGCTCCGTTTCCAGCTCCCCCCTCAGCGCGCCGCCGACCTTCAGTCAGGCGCCGGCCGCCATTTTGTGGCGCCTCCCTTACCAATAGCAGCCGGTGTAGGCGCAGGCGGCTCGGGGAGGCACCGCCGGCCGGTAGCGGGCCTCAGCCGGCCCCGCCATGCTCGGGAGAAGTTCCCGTGAGGGGACGAAGCTGCGGGGCCGGGCTCCTGAGGGAACCGCGGAGCCGCCTCAGGGCGGGCGCGGAGCCCTTGAGGAGGCGGCGCCCGGCTGAGGGGGCGGCACACGCCGCTTCCCGCCCGCCAAAACTCTCAAATGGTGCAGCGGCCGCTGCGTGTAACCTTCCGCCGGGAACGCTGAAAAAAAAAGTTCCGAAAGAAAAGAGCGGGCGAGGGCCTTCCTCCGTGAGGGCGGGGAGCCGGAGCGGCGGCGGCGGGAGAGCCGAGGCGAGGAGGGAAGAAAGGAGAGGAGCAAGAAAGGGGAGAGGAAGAAGATGGCGAGCTCCGTGTGAGGCGGAGGGATCCGCACGGCGCCCCCTCAGCCCGTCCCTCCGCCGGCGCCATGGTGGTGCTGAGGCGCATCGCCGGGAGCCGCCGCTCGCCCGCCATGGACGTGAGCTCCGAGTTCCTCTCGCTGCAGCCCGGCGGCAGGAGGACGAGCAGGGAGAGAGCAGCCCCGGCTGTGAGTTCCCGCGGGGTTCCCTCCGAGCGAGCCCGGGCGGGGAGCTTTGGGGGCTGCGGGCGCTGAGGGGGTTCCTTTCTCTCCCCCCCCCCTCCCTCAGCCCCGTCGCCCTCAGGAGTTAATTAGTGCTTAAATAAAAGCAGTTGTGGGGTGCACTATGGTTGCAACTTTCCTTAAGGTTTTAATGGTGTTGGGGAAAACCCTAATTTGCTCTTCGGGGCAACCTGCGTGGCTGCAGAGGCCGTCTGGTATTCCTTCCACGCCGTTCCCAGCTCCATCTTACTGCTGCCATCCCCGCTCAGCATCGCCTGCAGGAGTTGGCTGCTGTAAACGCAGGTTTACGGCTCTGCTGTTCCCAAGGCAGAGCAGAAGCACCTCAAACCACTTCACAGCTCCCAGGGCGAGCCCTGGCTTGAGTGATGCTTTCAGTGCCCCCGGGGCTCCACGCAGCTGAGCCCAGCATTCCTGGTTGGTTGGGTTCAGGCTGTGAACTTGCTTTTTCTCTTCCCCCTCCTCTTTTCAAGACTACTGAACTACGAAGGAAGAAGTCCTTGGGGTGTCTTCTCTTTGCAGGCAGGCACTGGAGGCTGCGGAAAGATCTCGGCTTTGCTTTTGCAGTGACCGCAAGAAGCGGTTGTCAAAGCCTGCAAGGACTGGAGCTGCCTGTGGCACGTGAGGGAGGGCTGTACAAATACAAAGTCAGGCAGAGGAAACAGCTGGCCCGCTTCCATTGTGGGAGCAGGAATGAGGAAGTTAAATGTAACATTTTCACTGAAGGGAAAGCAGAATCCTAATTATGAAACAGGTTGTAAGGTGTTTTTCTGTTAATTTTGATTTCCTTCATGGTGTTTTTCACCTCTTTGCAGAACTTTGCAAAGTTCTCCCATGCTTCGAGGCATAGAGTCATTCTTCTTTCATTCGTAGGACCGTCAGGCTTTGCTGAAGCACTCAGATTGCGGAGACATGTAGAAGTGCCCTAGATGACAGAGCTGGTGATCCTGCTCCTAGCTGCATGTTCAAGTCCTAATGTCTCTTCCCTAACCTTCTGGTGCACGAAGACTTGGCGGTAGCAGCTTTAGCAGTTTCCCCGATCTCAGCAAGCCATTTACCTCCAGTTATTCGGCATATTTCATCCATCTAGATTAAGGAGCACTCAGCAGAAAGTCTAAGGTAAACTGGAATCTGATGGCTTTATCTTCTCCCAGGTTTCCAGTCCTAAGGAATCCCGTGGCAGACCATATGCGGCTGCTGTCCCTCTGCAGCTTTACAGCCCCGGTGTAATTCCTCAGGCTGAACGAGGTCATTTTGTTGTGACCCGTACTTGACACCCGTGTGCTCCAGAGTTCCCTTTTTGTTTGGGCAAGGAGCCTGAGCCTTCCTGAGTCATCTGTGTAGGGACTCAGCACCAGAGCTCCCAGCCTCGTAGCCTAAACACACTTTATCTGTTTGGCTGGCACTTGAGCATCCGCTTACTTCCTTAGAGACACCCAACAGCTAACTTTTTAGCAGCAATTGTTGATCGCTTCCCATAGTAGGAGGAAAGTAACTTTCAAAATGCAAATCACTTCACAAAATTCCTTCCTCCAGTTCACTTGTTCTAGTTTAGCCACTTGCTGCTACTGAATTTCACTTCTTGAGTGCGTTTTTTCAGCCTTGTGCAGTTGACATGAGCTAGTTCTCCCCTGCTGGCAGCTTGCTGCAGTTAACATCGTGCTTCTCAGTGCCTGCTGCCTCACCGACTTGGGATTCCTTCGTAGGAGCAGAGGATGGTCAGTTATCAATGTCCATTGTTCCTGGCTGTGCCCTCGTTTGAGACAAGGTGAAGATAAAAGGAGAGCCGATAAAGAATAACACAAGTACACAGCACCGTGCTTGTTGCAGAGAAGTCAACAAACAAATGCATAACTAGATGTGTAAATATTTCCCGAGTTATTCCACTTTTTTCCCCCTACTATCAATACTGGCATTCTCTAAGCGTTTCTTCTTTCAGTCTGGAGTTTAGCTTTCCTCAGACAAGCTCGGGGTGAATTTCAAAAATGACATCAGAGCTGGTTTCTTTCCCCATTCCCCTCGTGCTTTGTGGAATGGAGTCGCACTCCATTTGTGTCAGGAAGTTGGGTTTTAGCAGGCTGCGTGTGCCCGCGCACCGCCTCAACCGCCTCGGTCGTCACATGCCTTTGGCCAGAGCTCAAACTGAGGCAGTCAGAGCCGTCCGGTGTGCTCGGGGCAGCTGGCAGCTGCTGGCCTTGCATTTCAGCTTGGGGAGCACAGTGTGCAAATAAATGCACAGAGAAAATCCTAAGAGGCTGTAAAGGTTTATTAAAACTTGATTTCTTTCTTAAGCCAGAGGAAAAACGTTAAACATCACCGTGACTGACCAGGCTGGTCTCATCAAGCTTTACGCCTTGTTACATCTCCACTGGATCTGGGAAACAAAAAATGTCTTCAAGAGTTGTTTTGGGTACCTGGATTCAAACATGTGCTAGGGCAAGCATCTCGTGAGGCCCCTTTCCATCAGCACGGACAACAGGAGGAAGAAAGGCGCTCTCCCACGTGCCCTTAGCAGTGCCCTCCTAACTAACTCCTTCATGCCTTTGCCGTTATCTTGAGCAAACACTAAGCTCTTAGTAAAGCTGGTGCCAAGGAGTAGAAGAATCTTGTCTATTTTCTGACTTCAGAACGAAATTTCGTTTGATGTACTCTTAATGAAACTTCATTTTGTAAGCAGAACGAGCCCCCCCTCAAGGTTGTGACAGCTTCCCTTCTGTACTCGTCCTTGTAGGAGCAGCAGTGTGAAGAAGGTCAACAGCAAGAAGAAGGGTTCTAAGCTTTGATACAACGAGCCTTGCTCTTTTTTTGACAGAGCTCCTAATAAACATATTTAGCAAGGTCTGGAGATGGGAGAAAAACTCTAATTAGACTTTAATTCTAGGATGTATAACGTCAGACTTGACTGTTCCTCTGACCATTTGATTTTTTTTTTTTTTTCCACGAAACACTAAGTTGGTGTGAAAGGTTTTGCTGCAATATCTTTTTGCCAAGGATATTAAGCTTAAGTTATCCACAAGAAAACCGTGGGGAGAGGGGAGCTTTAGTTTTGAAGGCATTTTTTTTTCCTGTTTTTTTTTCTTGAGCACAGCAGTGATTCAGTGTCTGCCTGCCCTCAGTTGCCACACTGCCAAGTCAGCAGAGCTAACTAAACTAGCATGAGGCATAATTTCTTAATCTGAATCTATGTAGTTCCCATAAATATATTCGCGTTTCCTTCTTTTCACAGGATTATTCTTCTGGCAGTATTGAGTGTTTCAATGGACACTGTTTAAGATCGATGAGAAAAAGCATCCTGCGATGTTCAGACTCCAGCTTTGAGGAAAGTATGGCGATACTGAGTGAAAATGTCAACAGAGGACACTTCTCAAGGTACTGTATTTCTATACGTCCAACCTCTGTTCAATTTATAGATTGCAAAGCAAGAGGGAAATGGCCTGAGAAACCTCCAGCTGAAATCAGCAGAGGCCTATGAGCATGCTGACGTTGGTACCACTACCTTAAAACTAGAACCCCTCTTCTCAGTGAAAGTCTACTGCTTTTCTAAAAACCACGTGTTTTTTTCCCAACCCCTTTGAGGTGTCTTTTCCCCTTTGGTCACTGAGCTATTGCTCGTACTTTTGAGGATTCAACATGAGCAAGTTAGGAAATGCGGGTACTTACAGAGCTGCGTGCGTATGGTACGCGACACGCTTGGGATCTGGATCTTCTCTTGGCATACCATGGAGCACTGGCTTGTAAATGTGGTGACATTTCCCATTCTTGTTGGGTCTAACACAAGAATTCTCTTCTCCCTTCTCTCCTCTGTCCTCTTTCTTAACGTAGGCAGTTGACAAAGCCAAAATCAGACCGGAAAAAAGAATACAATGCAGGTAAGTGGCTGTAACTCCCTAGGCTACCTATTTATGCTGGTTACTGAAGAGGATGGCACTTGGTCCCTCGATCGATTTCATTGGGCCCCAAAGCCTCCTGATTTACTCATCAGTGACTGCTGTGAAGAGAGGTAGGTGCAAATAGGAGGAGATTTTATCAATTCCTTGGGGAGAGAGCAGCGTGAATTGCAGCTTGCTCGTAGGCACAAAGGAATCTCTTCTAATTGTGCAAAGTAAATAGTTATTTAGTAAGCTCAAACTTAGTTTGATAGTTGGCAACCACAAAATTAAGCCTTAGCTGTGAGCTTACGCCACAGTGGTGTAGCTCTTCCCTTCCCCTTGGCTATTTTAATGCTAGTGCAAGCAACAAACCTGTGCCAAAGGATGCTGTGTGGTAAACAAGGGGCAGGGTTTTTTCTAAAAAGCAAGAGTTTGAGTTATCTGGTATTTGGGTGTTTCTCTTAAAACAGTTCTTACCTCCTTGAGCTGTTAGATGGTAATGCAGGAAGTGGAAGTGCTGCATGCCTAAACAGGGTCATAAAACACATCTTAGGAAGAGACTTGCAATGTAATGGTTTTTTTGAACGCTTTTGGTTAGAGTTTTACATGAATGAAGTGAAAACACCTTAGAGAAAGGTGTTGATTGTTTCACTTTTCCAAGACAGAAGTAACTGGAGTGAACTTCCCTCCTGCGTGGAACAAAAGCTGCACGTGTTTTTGTCAGACTAGCTTTCAGTCCCTTAAAAAGTTTCTCTACAGGTCACACTTTTAAGTAGATAAACGTGCAGAACGATAAGTGAAATGCAGTGGTCATGACAACAACTTGTAACTTGGAATTTAAAGAAAAATCAATCCACTTCAGGGTGTCTTGCTTGTTTGTTTACGTTTTACAAGAGCAGTGGTGAAACGAAGAGAATCCAATGGTGAAATAAAGAGAATCCCATCTTACTGTCTCAAAATACTGTATTTGTTTCTGCATTTCAGTCACCAGAACGCTGAGGAGCAGAGCTGATGTGAAAACTGCGAGACGAGTCCATGGAGAAAGCGGGAATTTGGAGCTGCGCCGAAGCTGCAGAGTTCAACAAAGTCGTTGCCCTACTACAAACTCGTCCCTTCTGTTTGACCAACTTATAACAAAGTAAGTCGTCTTTTCTTGCAGACCTAAAATGATCTTTCTTAGCAAGCCTTTGCGCTATGGCATGATGTTGGCTTCGACTTGCTCTTTATGTTGACTGCAGAGAGGTATGGTCATTGAGAGTTCAGGTCATTGAGTTCTCCGCATTCGGCAGTTTTTTAGTATCAGAAGCCTTCGTTTTTAATGAACTTTTTGTTCCATACTTACAAAAGTGAATGTCATGCTTGGTTAAGAAGCTCAGGACAGTTTGATACAGTCAAAGTGAAGTAGTCCTGGCGATTCTGCATTTGTCTGTGGTCTCTTTCTGTTTCTGAAGCCGAAATTGTTTTCTGCTTCAGAATTTCCTTTCGTTTAATTGTTTTCTGCGACATGAAACTTAGATTACAGTTCAGAGAACAACAAACAGCCTTTCCTCGGCTAACAAAAAAAGATGTAATGCTACTGTGCAGAGCAACTTAAATAGGATTAAAAGCTGACAAACTTTTTGTAGCATCTTACTATGATACCAGAATTCTTATTTTCCTCCCGCATTTAAATATATATTTACTTAATGTGCTCAGTAAGGGGAAAATAAACCCGCAAACAGTGTATGTTTGCAAATCCTCAAACGTTTGTTCTTAAATCTCTATCAAAAATAAAGATCTGACCAGCTTTTGGTAATGTCTAAAATCCTGGCTAAGTATCTATGACTTTTGCTTTGTGCATGCTACATTAAAATCTCCTACTGATTATGTGTACTCTAGTAATTATTTTCACACCTGCCTGACTTTGCTCTTACATGTCAACTTTTGGTCTTAGTACTGCAGAAGTCGTGTTGCAGAAAATTGATGAAATGGAGCAGATCCATAGATGCCGAAGAAGATGTTGGGAAGACGTTGAGGTGCGCAGCAACCCGGAAGCAAATACTCCTTTATTTAGCCATTTTTGTAGAGTGTTTCACGTAGGGAAAGTAATTTAGTTGTAATTTAAATTTAATTAATTAAGCCTTGCCCGTGAGCTTAAATAATCCCCTGTATCTAGAGGAACTGCTGTTAACGTTGTATGCAGCAACTTTCTCTGTCTTAGTTTTGCTCTATTCTATTAAATTTTCCTCCTGTTCTTTTGAAGGAGAGGCACGTCATTTTTAGACTTCCTGACAGCCTGCTTTCGTAGCTTTTTGTTTAGATCTGAATTCCTTTTTTTTCCCTCTCAAATCACAGAGTGGTTGAGGTGAGAAGGGACCTCTGGAGGTCATCTGCTCCAACCCTCCCCTGCTCAGGCAGGGACACCTAGAGCCGATAGCTCAGGGTCATGAAATTAAACCAGAATTGTCCACAGTACTTTTTATTCGTATTTCTCACATGCCTGTGTGATTTTTTTTTTTGTACATCTTCTAGGAAGGTAATTCTTTTCCTCAGCTCTGTCACGCTGTAGGTTATTAACCTGTGATTAACTAATGCACTCAGTTTTGTATCTGGGCAAGTGTTTAACCACTGTGTGCACTGAGCCCTCCTTTAGAGCAGAAATCCTTGTTACTGACTGTGAATGCACAGAATCATATTCCCATTCTCTCCTCCTGGGCATTAATTTAATGTTTTTGTGTACACGGAGTGCCTCGATAATGTTACTGCGTCGGCAACAAGTGTGCACGGCTGGTTTTCTGCACGTTTGTGACCGATCTTTCTCGTTGCTTTGAATTAGGAAAAGCTTGATATCTTCACCTGTGTGAAGCAAGACTTCAAAAGAACTGCTAAACCTGGCAGTCCAGAAGAGATTGTCGGTGAGTTCTGGTTTTAAGTTGCCTTTACTCTGTTCTCACCTTGTCTTAAACAAGCTAAACTACTGGGCATTTGTCTTCTGTAAAAATTCTGTGTGGCTATTAACTTTCCAAGCCTTAGTTGTGGACTCTAGGGCCGTACTGTACTGAGCTCAGAACAGGTGTTTAAAAAAAACACGCAGTGCTTACAAGGTAAAAGGCAACAGATGGTTGTGGAAAGAAACGGACAGCGTTACTCGACATGCCAAACAGCGATACCGCTGCAGCAGCAGCGTGATGGTTTTCCTGGTTTTGAGCAGCACAGCAAGAATTTTCAGGAAGCAAGATAGATACGCTGCCAGATGTGTATGAAAAGCTCCTCCCGAGCGTGAAGCTGAGCAGGAGGGAAGATAGCGCCGTGCATTTTTGTGTTTAGAAGATATTCAGGCCTGTAATTAGGAGCTGTCGTCTCGGTACTTAGTGACTTCTGGGATGAGGTTAAGCCACAAAAGGCCACATGAACTTTGAAGTGATGGGAAAGCTTATGGTTTTTAAAGATGTTAGTTGGCATTAAGGCAGTAAATTAGATCATCCTCGTAGGAGCTTTCTGAACAGATCAGAACAGGGCAAGACTGTACTTAAGGACAGGAAAGGATGTTGCAGTAGTTGAGCTGCTAAGTTAGATGATGTGAGAGCTCACCTGCACACCCACAAAGGAGCTCAGAGAGACAAAGACAGGAGGCAAAACCCCCAGAAAATACTCTGCTCCTCCCGTCAGAGGAGCAGAGAGATGCACAGTGGCAGGTGGGAACCCAAGGGAAGGACTCTGGCAGCCAGGAGGGCCAACGGTATCCTGGGGTGCATCAAGCACGGCATCGCTAGTCGGGCGAGGGAAGTGATCGTCCCGCTCTACTCTGCGCTGGTGCGGCCTCACATTGAGTAGTGTGTGCAGTTCTGGGCACCACAGTACAAAAAGGACACTAAACTCTTGGAGGGTGTCCAGAGGAGGGCAACGAAGATGGTGAAGGGCCTGGAGAGGAAAACATACGAGGAGCAGCTGAGGTCACTGGGCCTGTTCAGCCAGGAGAAGAGGAAGCTGAGGGGAGACCTCATCACGGTCTACAACTTCCTCACGAGGGGGAGTGGGGAGGCGGGTGACCTTTTCTCGTTAAACACCAGTGATGGGAACCATGGGAATGGGGAGGAGCTGGGGCAGGGGAGGAGGTTCTTCACCGAGAGGGTGGTCGCGCACTGGAACAGGCTCCCCAGGGAAGTAGTCACTGCACCAAGCATGTCTGAATTTAAGAAACATTTGGACTGTGCACTTAGTCACATGGACTAAACTTTTGGGTAGACTTGTGTGGTGCAAGGAGTTGGACTTGATCCTAGTGGTCCCCTTCCAACTTGGGACGTTCTGTGATTCCGTTTCCATGATTCCGTGTTTCTATGGCTCCAGGTGAACAACGGCTGGACCAGTCAGGGAGAGGCAGAGCTGACTCACCGTTCGGAGGTTCAGTCAGGAGCGTTAGCTTACGGTCTTAGTAAGAGTGGCTTTAATACAAGGCGGAAGCCAGTCTAGAAGGAGAAGCTTGCTTGAAGCGTGTGGATTTCAGGGAGTTGTGCAGTAGAGTCTCGTAGAGAGGACTTCTAAAGAGCGCGTTAGATGGGAAGTGAGCTTGGGAAATAAATTGATGGTCAAAATACAACCTACTATTTTAAATTAGGAAAAAGCTAAAATATACTTTTGCAATGGAAAACGCGCCAGAAAAGTGTGGGAAAATTCTCCGTGTTGTTATAAAGGAAGTTATTGGAACAAAGGAAAGCGTTACCCTTAGAGGAGCGGAAAAGCAGATAAATTCATGCCTCCATGATAGGAGTGTTGGAGCACCACGGACTGGAGATGGTAAAGATCACAAACTCATTTACTTATTGCTTAGTTTTCCGTGTGCTGTCTGTCTACCCCGCGGCTCTAACCTTGCGTTCAGAAAGCAATGCGGTCTTTGGGGTTAAAAAACAAAACCCCAAAAGGGCAGTGCTTTCCAAGAAAAAAAACGTAATTCCTTGTAGCAAGCAGATAATTGCACTCTGGTTTTTGCGTTTTTTTTTTACCATCTTTCGTGAAACAACTTTGAGTTACTTGACAGAAGCTGATGGCCTAGGCTTACATGTATTTGACATTTTTTTCTCATCAGTGAGCTTCAAGCCTGTGCCTGGCCCAGTATGGCTCACTGCATTTGTGGCGGAGATATACTTGGACCTAGGTTACTATGCTTAGTCTTAGCACTGCAGACTATTAAAACCATTTCCATGAAAGACTTTCTCAGACGAAGAAGTGACTTTCTGAAATAGCTGTTTTTGTGAGAGCTGCATCTTAGCTAAGCAATATGGCAGACTTTTGCCAGTTGTTAAACACCAAGGCTGATGACAAGTCCCTCAGCAGTTTCAGAGAGGACAGAGCAATGTCTAGATGCATGCTCGTCGGGGATTTGTGATTTCTCAAACGTGACTTGCATAAATTCATCTTAAGGTTTTGCAGGATCCACTGTGTCATTAGGATAATGATAATAATAAAACCTACAGGCATCGGTGTAGTGCATTTGGGGTTTAATATCATTTGCAAAAGTACTTAACGATTCAGTGTCATTTTGTGGTACAGGACAGACATCGGGAGAAAGTGAGAACAAAGAAGACGATGGGGAAGACATTCCAAAGCGCTACAACTTTCGTCAGAGGAAACCTGTTGAGCGCTATCAAGCTCCACTGGAAAGTAGGTTAAATACACAGTTTCTCTTAAAACCTTATTTCTTGCACATAAGTGAGAGAAAATTTTTGAATGCAAATACATGTATTTGCACAGAGTTCTGTTGCAGTTCTGTACCTTCCTTCTGCACGTCAACTTCACTATTTTTATCAGACGCATGTGCCCTGTACACATTGTATTTCTCTGCTATTTGGCATACTTGGTGCTCTTTTTCATTTGGTGTGTGCACTCGTCTGTTTCTAGTGGCTGTCAGTGCTGTGTTACAAACGCGATGCTAACTGCTGTGGTGGGACTTCAGAATGCTCACTTTTTACTCCCATTTATGTTTTCTGCGCGTAATTTACACTTTATATTTCCGTGTTCCTTCAGCGCACTATTCTCTTCAGAGATTTGCAGAGGAAGTTCTCCTGTTTCCATGTCAGAACTTTTTATTTTCCGTTAAAGATCTCCATTGAGAAGTTAAAAAATAAAAATAAAAAAATAAAAAAAAAAAACACAAACACCTACATATCCTTGACATAACAACAGTTATAATATTTTAATATTAATTTGTAATATTTATCATTATAAATTAATTATAATTATAAACAAATTTATAATATAAATTTGTTTATAATCAATT